>CAUYSK010101690.1:0-42209 GCA_963575035.1 Avahi laniger
AAATGGTACTTCAGAATAGTGGAGAAAAGACTATTTTTACAACCCTCATTATTTTTTAAATTGAAAATATGTAAATGTACACCTACTAAAATATAAACATTGTGGTCAACATAAAATCTTTAAATGCATGTGGGTATTTTGCCTTGGAAATATTATAGGTATGCTTATGAACGTTTGTAAATAATCCAATAAACATTTGTCCATGTATGTATCAATATGTTTTTTTTTTTTTTGAGACAGAGTCTCACTCTGTTGCCCAGGCTAGAGTGAGTGCCGTGGCATTAGCCTAGCTCACAGCAACCTCAAACTCCTGGGCTTAAGCGATCCTTCTGCCTCAGCCTCCCGAGTAGCTGGCACTACAGGCATGCGCCACCATGCCTGGCTAATTTTTTCTATATATTTTTAGTTGTCCAATTAATTTCTTTCTAATTTTTAGTAGAGACGGAGTCTCGCTCTTGCTCAGGCTGATTTCGAACTCCTGAGCTCAAACAATCCGACTGCCTCGGCCTCCCAGAGAGCTAGGATTACAGGCGTGAGCCACCGCACCCGGCCCAATATGTATTTTTGAACTGTGAAAAACTGCTATGATATTTCAGCAAAGAGGACTCTGAATAGAATTATCTGTTATAGTTCATTTGTATATTATACATCTGCTCTTCTTGCAGCTCTGTATGTCCTGGGTTTGTGCATCACACAAGGTTTCTCACAGGAGCAGATAGTGTACCTTATTCTATAGTGTTCTCTTTCAGAAGACCTCAGTTCTATTAACAGCACAAAGGATCACACTGTAACAAAGAAAGTAGACAATGTCTGCACCTCTGAAATATACTTATTCATTATTAAAACCCATCCTATTTGCTAGAAGCTTATTTTAAAAAAAAGGAATCTGTAAATTTCTCTTTACCCAAACTCCCAAGTCATCAAAGTTATCACCATTTAAGTACTGTAAAAAAAATTTGTATGTGTAAAAAACATACTATTCCATTTCTTTCTGTGCCATGTGCTACACAGTGAAGCATGTTGAGCATCACAAGGCATTGCACTACTCATCTCCAAAAAACACTCAAATGACACTGCAGTGCGGTCTTATGGGAACAAACTGCATAGTTTTAGCAAATGATGGCCTGCAGCCCTTCTGTGCAAACGACAATAAGACACTGAGGACAAACCTATTACTACTAAAGAATATTGCTGTTAAAATCTCAAATCTATGTATGGTTCTTTGTTAGATACTCATTAATGAAAGCTAAGAGGACCAGACAGGGGAAATAGGAACTTAAGTTACTGCTGCTTGCTTGCCCTTTCTTTACTAATTTGATTAGACAGCATGAAAAAGTACAAAACAAGAGATGCTGGTGTGGATGCAAAGAGAAAGGAACACTTATACACCTTTAGTGGGACTGCAAATTAGTACAACCTCTGTGGAAAACAGTAAGGAAATTCCTGAAAGAACTAAAAGTAGACTTACCATTTGATCCAGCATTCCCACTATTGGGTATCTACCCAAAGGAAAAGAAGACTTTTCATCAAAAAGATAACTGCACTTGAATATTTATTGCAGCACAATTCACAATTGCAAAGATGTGGCATCAATCCATGTGCCCTTCAAGTCATGAATAGATTAATAAAATGTGGTATATGTATACTGTGGAGTACTACTCAGCCATAAAAGATGAATTAACACCTTTTGCAACAATCTGGATGGAACTGGAGACTATTCTCCTAATTGAAGTATCTCAAATATGGAAAAATAAACACCACATGTACTCACTATTAAATTGCAACTAACTGATGACCCACACATGTGCATAGAGGGAAGTAAAGCTCAGTGGAAATCAATGAGGCGGGAATGGGGAGGAGGGGGGGGCAAAAACCTATCTATTGGGTACATTGAACACTATTTGGGTGATGGGCACACCTATAACCAGGACTCAAGCATTACAACAGTGATCCATGTAACCTAAAACATTTGTACCCCTTTAATATTTTGAAATAAAAAATAATTTAAAAAAATTTAAAAACGTATGAGTAAAACATTTCTGCCAGGCCGGACACGGTGGCTCACGCCTGCAATCCTAGCACTCTGGGAGGCAGAGGTGGGTGGATCATTTGAGCTCAGGAGTTCGAGACCAGCCTGAGCAAGAGCGAGACTCCGTCTCTACTAAAAATAGAAGGGAATTCCTTGAACAGCTGAAAATATATAGAAAAAATAAGCCGGGGTGGCGGCACGTGCCTGCAGTCCCAGCTACCCAGGAGACTGAGGCAGGAGGATCCACTTGAGCCCAGGAGTTTGGGGTTGCAGTGAGCTAGGCTGACACCACGGCACTCTAGCCCCAGCAACAGAGTGAGACTCTGTCTCCAAGAAAAAAAAAAAAGATTTCTGCTTTCGTCAGTGCATCTTTTCTCTCAATGTGTACTTAGAAAAACCTAAGTTTTTTGTTTTTTTTCTTTTTTACAGTACTTTATGGAAAGCTGTTTTTTTTTTAACTATATCATCTAGGTTTTCAAATTTATTTGCATAGAGGTTTGCAAAGAGTTTCTTATTTTATTTCCTCTGCATTATTAGTTATTCCTCCTCACCATTTCTCATTTTTTACATTTGTGTTTTCTTCATATTCCTGAAATAAATTAGCTAATGATTGGTTTATTTTGTTAATTTTTCGAAGAACTAGAATTTTAATCTATTTATTTAATTTGCTATTTTTCTTATTCACTTCATTCATTTCTGCTATTGAGTGATTTTTATTTCAGAATATTATGGGAGTATACACATTTTGGTTACATAATTTGCTTTTGTACAGTCTGAGTCAAAGTTATCAGTGTGCCCTTCACCCAGTTAGTGTGCATTGTACCTGTTTATTTCTGCTTTTATTGTTGTTATTTCCTCCATTGTGCATCCTTTTGATTTGTTACTTTTCTGTTTGATTTGGGAATTTAATTCATTTATGTTCATTCTTTCAATGATGTTGATAAAGATGTTAGGGCTATGACTTTTCCTCAGATACTACTTTATGTAGATTCTGATGATGTTTTCATTATCACCTTCCAGGAATTCTTTAATTTTTGTTTGTATTTCCCCTTTCATTGTATACTGTACATGTTTTTAAATTTAGAAGGGCCCTTTAATTTCCCAGTTTTGTTTTTAATTTAACTTGGGATTGGTATCACAGAGTGTTTTTAATATGTCTACTTTATAAAAACTAGTACTGTTTTCTTTGTGCTTGAAATACCTTTTTCTGTGAAAGTTCCATTTGCCTTTGAAAGAAAGGTATATTCTTTAACACCATGATGTTAGCTTTTGATATACATCCAAAAGATTTACCTCATTGATTGTATAGCAAGTAAAATGAAATACAGTGACACCCACAACTTAAGTGAAATTCATACACATAATTGAAAACAAAAAAGGCAGTCACACTATGAGCGTTAGGTGGATGAACCTTCTTTCTCCCTTAGAATCTGTGTGTCAGGGATCTGATGGTAACTCAGTTTGCCAAGCCACGCTTTTTTGACATTCCTGGACATTGGAACACAAGTCATTGTCTATGGGTGTGGCCAATTTGACTGGATTCAGAAATAACTCAAATTGGACAACGGATTGATATGACCTTGGAGATGGGTCCTTTTGAGTCAATATACACCCAGTGGTTGTAACTGATACTGCTGAATGTATTGTGGGAAATAGATCTTTTAAGCTCCCAGTGGAGTGCGCACTTTAGACAGGCAGTATAGGTTCTAAGTGGCAGTCCCACAAAAAGACATTCTATTTGTTAAAATGTTTAATTATGGGGGGAGAAGGGGAAGAGACCCTGACAGGCTGTAAGAGACACAAAACAAACAATTAGCCCTTTTCAGTCTTTTTCCTTCTCTTGCCTACCTCTAGGAAACTGGGCTGCTGTATTTTAAAGTGGCAAAAGAGAGTGGGGATGTGGGTTGGAAGACTAATCTGGTCCTTCTTTTACTGCCCAACTCTGCTTTCTGGATCTGGAAGATTATAGATATTAATGGTATTGATCATAGATCTGAGGCACGGCTCACGTGTCAGGGAGTGAGAGAGATGTTCTAGAATAGTACAGTGCATAAAAGGAAGAAGCCGCTGAGCCACCTAGGGAAAAATTTGTCCAGCTGATGTGGATTAGAAATGGTGGTGAGGTTTGGAAAAAGGGTAAAGAGTTTGCTTCAGGGAATTATCACACCACTCATGTCCTTGTGGAAAGAGAGTAGCAAATCCAGCTGGTAGGAAAGGAAAAACCTCAGACCGTGGGAAGTAAGGCGTGAGGCAAGGAGCATTAACCTCTCTTGTATTAAATATTTCTGGAAGGATGCATAGGAAGGGGATGAAGATGGGAAGATGATTTTATGCATTTTTTACATGTTGAATTTTGAACCAAGAAACTATTTTAATAGTTTTATAACTATTAAACATTTAAAAATAAAAACAAAATTATACCTAAACCTGGAACTAAAATTTAGAAATTAACATTCCCAGCCATAATGTTAGGGTACTAAGGACCTAACATATAAAAAAAACTTAATAAAATATAAGTTAGATTTTCTTTTTAAAGCAATATACACATTAACTCATATAATTTTCTACTATGAAAATGTAAATAAACAAGAATTGTACAAGCTGTTAAATTAACTTTATTTTTATTTAATATAATTGATGAAGTTAACAAATATTTTAATGTAACAAAAAGTCATAATTGATAAGTTCATCTACATTTTAAAGGTTTTTTAGTATAGCCAAGGACTTAACATTTGAACTTTACCCATGTTTGAAATGTGAAACGCACAATTATAATATCCGTACTACTCATACATATCTTAAAATTTTTAAGTTTTAGCTAAAACATTTGAGTCTCTGTAGGTAAAAGCAAGAATTCTCCTACACCTAAGACAAATAAAATGTATTACTAATAAAGTGCCACTGGATTAGACAATACCATTGCAAATATTTCCTTTTTTGGGAGGAGGGAAAAAGTACATAATAAAACTAGGCATTTTCATTACACCAGTACAGAACTAGCAATTTGCATCATACTTTGTAACAAGCACAAGAGTGCTTATTTATAGTAGATATTAACCACAATAAAGAAGTCCTCTCAAGAAAGTTCACAACTGTAACTTATGACAAGCTGTTTGGTCACTGTTGAATATAGTTTAGTGTCCAGAGTTTGTAAAAAGTACAATCTAGAAGTAAGATATACTTAAGTCTGCCAATACCAAGAAATAATTTTAGGGACTTCATATAAATAAAAGAAATTTTTTTATTGTAAAATTGATCTCTATCTGTTTAAAGGAGGGGAATAGTGGTGGATGGGAAAGTTTGACAAGTATGTTTCCAGCAGGTGAAAGCCTGGTATGGTTGCTGTAAGATGCATCTTTCACATAAAGAAAAACATGCTTATTAGATGTATACAGCACTTTTCAGGCACTTGACCTCACTTGGTAGTTACGTTAGTGTTCAGATGTTTATTTAGTGGAAAAACATTAAATTATATATTGACTTCAAGCCATGTTTCCATAGAACATCTGTGTTCCGTAAGCTAAATCCAAATGTTCCCTGCCAAAATCAAATAATGATGCTATATACCCAACTCAGAGAGAAAAAATTCAATAAAGTTAATAGATTGGATTTTCTTAACTTGAAGATTTTCTACTATAAATTTTTCTTAAATCTTTGTGGCCTACTATTTGTCTGAATGCTAGCAGAAAAAAGCTTGAAAACTATGAAATATTATGCCTAAATTTTATTAGAAAATTAAAACTGTTGGTCAGTACAATATATCGTTTATGGGAATATGCTTGTATTTTTGCTCTTATACTGCTTAGGGGCCATATTTTATCATAGTAAATGTGTTCCTAGTTCATATTATAGAATTCAATATATAAATATTTGTACACAGAAGAGCATTATGAATTTTCAATCTGCTGTCCCTAAATATGTTTGGAGAATTACTATATCAATGTCTGGCTCTAAAACTATCTTTGGGGTCCATGCCAAAGGAATGCTTTTCAAATATATTATAAGAATAGGGGTCCAAGATGAGACTACCAAACTCTATTCTTAAAAGAAAAAATATGGTAAGATTCTAGTATAAATGCTACTAATACTTCCATTGTTTTCTTGAATACTTGTATGTGGTTTAAATATGTTGATATTAAGAATTTTTTAGATGTATGTATCATGGTATTACAATTTGGGAAAGTTTTGCAATATGCTTTCAAGCAGTCAGCTTTAAAATAACAAAATTCCAGCTCTTAGCACAAAAGTCCTGAGAATAATGCATTCAAATTACAGCTCAACTAGAAATAGTCTAATTGAGAAACCTTAAAGTACAAAAACAAGTTCTGACAAAGTTGTAAATTAATAAAAACAAAACCAGTTACCAACATTTGAGGCACTACCAGACTACAGTACTTTAAATAGTTGAATGGACTTTGGAAAAAGAACAAACATACAAAGCTAATGTGTGTACATGCACACACTCACATTGTGTTGTAATGAAAAATTATGTAACCCAAATTTTATAGCCTAAACATTTTAATGCAGCATCTCCTGTTAAAAATATCATGCTCTGACTGTAGGAGAATTTTGGTAATTAATATAAAGCATTGGTACAGGGGCTTGTATCACAGGGAACACGGTCAAGAGCTTGGTTAGCAACAATTTCTTCAAGTGACTGACAGCCCTTGGAGGGGAATATGAAAGAAAAACATTATAATTATGTTTATGATGCAAATGCTAAGTAGCAATGATGTGATCTATGTTAGAGGGTATACGATTTTGTAGCAAATAAGGTATAACAAAGTCTTTACAGTAGAAATAAAATATGTTGTTCTAGCAAGAAACAAATATTCAATCTGTTGAACATAAATTGGTGAAATGTGTACAAAAATGGCATATCACTGTATAATCTATCAACATGACAGTCCACATTCTATACATGTAACTTGTGATATTTAATACTTGCTACAAAAAAGTACAAGAAATACTAGGAATCAACTTTTAACATTTCTCTGATGTCTAAAAAGAATGAAGTCACTTCTGTTCCATGTTAAAAAATATGTTCCCTGCTTCCTTTTAATATAATTTATAAAGCTTTACCAAATGAAATATTTTGTTCTAGAGAAACATCTATTTAATTATGTGAAAATAAACAGTCCCATATCTTTAAAATCTATACTTATATGTCAGAAGAATATTTACACTTCATATAATACTTAAAATGACATATTTATGCACAAATAGCTTTTACCATTGAAGGCTTGAAGACAGAGATGCATTATTATAATTTGTATACCCTTACATCACAATTGAAAATATATTTATGTGAAGTTTGACAAGTTAGGAAGAACAATGGCATGCTAATCTAGAGTTAATACTGTCAGAACACTAGTATGGTTAGCAGGGCCCATATCAATGACCAGCAAGTAGCACAGATTAATAATTTTCTGGAATTCCTGTGGGTAACAATGCCAACCAGCAGCAAGTAAGATATGCATTACAGAGTACTAAAAACACTAGAGCATTATGTAGTAGATTCTTAAATAGCATACAGGAAAGAATTTAGCCTAATTCCTAATTGTGCTTTAGATGGGCAAAAGCTAAAATGTTATACAAAAAACAATTAACTACAACCTCAGTATTTCTTGTGCTTTAGAATTTTCCTCTCTGCATTTCTCTCAAAGTGTTTTGCTGCTTCTCCAAATGAGTTTTCTGATGCTAAGACAAGATTTAAAAGTCTGCAGAAATTAAACAACTAAAACTTTGGGATCTTCTGTTCCTAATGCTATTTCCAGTGACTTTTTAGATCAGTTATATCATCATATATGTTTTCCTCTAGGTTATAGGAACGAAAAGACTTTTAGAGGTCAAGGAATGAAGAGGTCTCAGAACCAGTGTTAGAGAATCAAGGTATTACTGAGAGAGTGATTTTGTTCTAAGCTTCATTCCAATATCATGATTGTTACTGAGTCAAAGATCCTCATGAACCCTGTACCAGTGTCTAAAATTCTGGAAATATTAATATACATATGACTCAAAAGATTAAATAGAAATACAGTGGTATCACCTAAAATAACTTTTAAAATAATTCAGCTTATATTAATAGAATTCTTTCCTAGTTATATTTCACACCAGTAACTGAAGTCACATGATAATCAAAAATACATATACTTTAAAATAAGTTAAGTGACAATATATAAAGTAACATTTCTTCCATGATTCACTTTCATTTCATTTTAGAAAAAATACAGATAAATTTAACAAACATTCCAAATCAATTAAAAGTAAGAATTCCCAGTTTTTGTCTAACAAATAGTTTAAGGTAAAAAAAATATACTTAAAAATGGTTGCAAAGGAGTATTACTGATAAATACCAACATGGCTGGGAAAAAAGTACTGCATAGTATCCAGTAAAGCAGGTCATTCCTTTAAATGTCAGTGGGAGGCAAAACTTAAAAGCCAAAACACAACTAAAAAGCCACTTTTCACTTTTATGCTGACTACAAAGGCCTCAAATAAAAACTTATGGCTTTAACCAACCATCTTTGCTATTGCCTTTTGTATATTCTTTACAATCTGACTTGCTCACTTTCACCCAACAGTTCAATATCCCTCTGTTAACCACAAAAAGATAGACTAAAACCACCACAGGTTATATTAAGTCTGCCAACAATTTGGCAAAGAATAGTATGACCAAGGTAATATATGTAGTTGCACATGGCCAACAAGATAACTACACTTTTTGATAGCATGATTTTTGTTTAAGGATTTGTGTTTGCCACACACAAGCTGAGCTGTGACAATTCCAATTCACAATCTATATATTTTGTGATACTGAATCTGAAATTAATGCAGAGCAATTCAACTTCAATACCGTTATATGCTACATTGTTTAAAACCCTGGTTTATTTGCAATTTAACTAAAATGCAGGAATGATTTGCTCAGACAAATCACATCTGCTGAAGCTATCTTATCTGTTTCTTAGACGCACAGACTGAAAACCACAGGAACATTATAGGAAAAACACCTACGAAACTAAAAAATAAAAGAATTACACATCTTGACAATTTTTTTAAATTATCAATTGCCTGCAAAACTAATCCAGCACAACTTCAAAACAATTACAAAAAGAAATGAGGTTGCTTATGAAGGCCATAGCTTTGGTGACAACTCAGAACCAAACTTTAGATCTGCAGTTGATCCAGACCTAAATAGTTTGTTCATGCCTGATATTCCCATTTATTTGCAGGGTTTTATGGCTACAGCATATTCTTCACTCATTGCACACATGACAGATACCTAGAGGGAAAAAATGTAGGCAAAAAGTTATTCAGAAGGTAATACATATAGAAGATATATTTAGTTCACATATATTTTTATATTTGTGGATATTCTGTACATATTGAATTTAGAAAGAGTATTCCAAAATAAATAATCAACTTTCTTTACAGTTTTCTGAAGTAGAATTTTTCAAACTGTGGTTTGTAAAACAACCTCCAGGAAATAGGAAGAGTAAGAGCTATAAATGTTTCAACACTTACTAGATATTACATTTCTGAAAGTTGTAACAGAGTAAAATCTCCCTCACTTTTTAATACTCCGTTATACCATCATTTCTTATCCTTAAGAATAGTTCAGATGAAGAGCCTCAAAACAAATTTGGGGTTGACAGTGTTTATGTAGCAAAAAATGAACTTCAATACTTCTTTGGTAATAGGTCTCTAAGAGTATTACGGAAAAACTGCCTTACAGAGATCATTTTCAACATTTCAACAATATTTTTAAACCACATTTCATGTATATTAATAGTATTTTATGTTAACTAGTTTAGGCCAAAATTTTATTAAATGGTTTAAAAAAACAATCTTCCTGTAAGTCTTTACCTGTACATCTTCACCTGCATTGTATTTTCCTTCTATTTCTTTGCCCAGTTCACCTTCTGGTAGTTTAAGATCCTCACGAACTTCACCAGTTTCTGTCAGCAGGGAAAGGTAACCATCTTGAATGCATATCAGCTATTAGAAGAAATTATATAATTTGTACTGATTAGATTATATTCATTCCTCTAATGATTGCATAGTTAAATTGTAATCCACATTAATTTGTATAAATACACAGCAATACATTAATATTCTTGGTGTCTAAAAGTGCTGAAAATACAAAAGTATAAAATATGCACAGAATGGAAGTATATGTTCACTGCTCCCTACACTCCCCCTACCCCACTTAATCTCTGCATTATTAAACAGTTTAGGCTTCTTTATACTGTATCCTGAAGCATTTGCATTGATGTACACAATGCAAATATAGTTGCTTTAAAAAAATTGGATATAAGTATTTTTTCTTTTTTTAAATTTTATGTGTATTTTTTCAGTAAGCTGTTTGACTTAATATGTCTTAGAAATCTTTTCAAATCAGAACATAAAAACCTACTTTAGTCTATTTAACTACTACACAACTGCATAGATACATTGTAACTGATCTAACCATTTTCCCATTAATAAGCATAAAAGTTATTTTCAATTTTTCAATGTTACAAACAATGCATTTTATAATTTTATTATGAACAAAGTTAAATGGAAAATTTTTGGTCTCCAGCTGACTGCTAACAACAGTTTTTCTTTTTTAAAAACAAACACTAGCTTATTGATGACATTAATGAAACAAAGCCAGTCATCAACCTAACCTGGAATAAAATATAAAGCATTTCAAATGTAAAGATGTATAAATATCATATTAAACATCTAGTAAAACGATGTATTTATAAACAATAAATTGTTATATGAAATAAAAGTTTTCAAAAATAAAACTAAGTTACAGAAAAATAAAATTAAATAATGAGATTGAATTACTTGATCCTTTAAATTAAATTATCAGGGAATCTTAAAATCTAAAGAAAAGTTGCAATAATCCAATGAAATCCCATATCCTTTACCTAGATTTACCCATTGTTAACATTTAAGCACATGTGTATTTTTCCTCTCTACATATACATGCAATATATAAAATGCAGATCACAAACATTCTTATTTTTACTGAACCACTGAAGTTTCAAAATCATGACTTTTCAGAAATAAATACTTCAGTGTGTTTTCCCCAAGAACAAGGATACACTCTTATATAACCACAGTTTATTTTTCAGAATCAGGAAATACAGATAACCTATTATCCAATATATATATAGTCCATCTTCAAATTTGCCAGATGTCCTAACATTGTCCTTGATAGCAACTTATCTCCCCAACTCCAGGATCATGACATTGTAATTATCTGGCTGTCATGTCAGTTTAGTCTCTCTTAATTTGAACAGTTCCTTCACCCTTTGTCTTTCATGACATTGACATTTTTGAAGAGTACACGTTCACTGTTTTATAGCATGCTCCTCAGTTTGGGTTTGTTTCATTCTTTCCTCATGATTCAGGTAATGGATTTTTGAAAGGAATACTACACAAACTATGTGCCCTCAGAGTATCATATCAGGAGGCAATTATGTCAATGTGTTCCATTACTACTGAGCTTAATTTTGATCACTTGGCTAAAGTGGTATCTCTCAGGACTCTCCACTCTAAAGATACACTTTCCTCTTTGTAATTTGCAATCTTAAAAAAAAAAAACAATAATGTCATTGTCAAATTTCAGGCATATTTTTGTGCAAATTTTTCCACCTTTTCTCAAAGGCCTTTCTGCCTATAGAGTTGGAAGGAGAGGATGGTGAGGAGACTGATATTAGCCAATTCTAAATATTTCCTTCTGATCCTTCACCTTTAAACAAATTTACTCATTTGATAACGTTGATTTTTTTTTTTTTGAGACACAGTCTCACTCTGTTGCCCTGGGTAGAGTGAAGTGGTATCACTGTTGCTTCCGGCAACCTCAAACTCCTGGGCTCCAGCGATCCTTCTGCCTTGGCCTCCCAAGTAGCTGGGACTACAGGCAGTGCACACCACCACGCCCAGCTAATTTTTTTTTTCTATTTTTAGTTGTCCAGCTAATTGTTTTTATTTTTAGTAGAGACAGGGTCTCACTCTTGTTCAATTGTTTAGTACAGGCTGCTCTCAAACTCCTGAGCTCAAGCAATCCTCCCACCTCAGGCTCCCAGAGTGCTAGGATGACAGGAATGAACCACCACGCCCGGTCTTTAAGATGCTTTTGAACAATTCTTTTTTTGGTTTTTTTGGCAGAGGGAGTAGTTGTTGCAGGGAGACAGCAGAGGACAGGTTCAGAAAAGTTTAATTAGAGGGTCTGTGCATGTGGTGGTGCACCATGCTCTTGAACAGTGTAGATTATACTGGTATCAGAATGCGGGATCTTTTATTTCCTACTAAAAGAATCCATGGCTTCTTGGAAAAATGGATAATCCCAGGTCCAGAGCAGGAAGTGTACAAGATAAACATGGAGCAAGCTGTTATACTAGAAAGCAAGGTACAATCAAATACCATTATGCTCACATGAAAGGAACTCAGGAGTTAACTTCGATAAGGTCCCACTGGCCAAAGACAAAAGAATTTGAGAGTCAAAATGATAGGAACTACAACGGACTTAAACACAAATATGTTTAAATGTTTCAGTTCATAGTGAAAACAATATTTTGTTGTCATCTTCAGGGGATGCTAGGAACCAACTCACTTTAAAGACAGGTAATTTGGACAGGCATGGTAGCTCATGCCTGTAATCCTAGCACTCTGGGAGGCCAAGGCGAGTGGATCGTTTGAGCTCAGGAGTTCGAGACCAGCCTGAACAAGAGTGAGACCCCATCTTACCAAAAGTGAAACAAATTAGCTAGACAAATAAAAATATATAGAAAAAATGAGCCAGGCATGGTGGTGCATTCCTGTAGTCCCAGCTGCTTGGTAGGCTGAGGCAGAAGGATTGCTTGAGCCCAGAAGTTTAAGGTTGCTGTGAGCTACGCTGATGCCATAGCACTCTAGTCCAGGCAACAATAGCAAGACTCTTGCCTCAAAACAAAACAAAACAAAACAAAACCCTGGCAATTATAGGGAAAGAATCAAGCATTTATACTACCTTTCATATTTATATATTTATACATACACATATGTACACAGAGCATATATACTATACCTCAAGGTAAACAAAAAAATTGATTAAGTTTCTTTTTATAGAAGTATTCTGGTAAGAAAAAAAATGAAGGAATGACAGATCATTATTTTGTCTCTAATAAATTAATGGATTCAGGCAATGATCACACAGCTGATAACACCTCAAAAAGAGAAATAATAACCATTATTTAACTAATAGTTGCACAGAATATCACCTATGGAATAGTACTGTTAAAGAAAGAAAGAAGAGGAAGAAAACAAAAATCTAAATTGAATCTGACCAAGCCTTCACATCTTACTACCAAGTTTCAGGAAACACAAGGGACAGACAAGATGTTAAAAAATAAGAAAGTGCACTTAGATAAATCCAGACTGTGGGAAAGTCTACAGAACAAATGATCTAGTCTCTTCATTAAAAAACTGCAGGGAAAAAGAGAGAGAGAGATAGAGAGACACCCTAAGTGCACATGTGAAAGAGGAGAACCTATAGATTAAAATAGATTTAAGAGATAGACCAATCAAATGAATTGTGTGGACCTTATTTAGGCCTGATTTATTTTTCAAAAAAAATACAATTAGGAAGTTAAGAAAATGTAGACACTGATGGGATATTTGACAATATTAATGAATTATTTTAGATGTGTTAGTGTTTTATTTTTTATAGTTCTTATCTTTTAGAGATGCATAACAAAATATTTGAAGATGAAATGATATGATGTCTGGAATTAGCATCTGAAAGGGGACTAATAGCGTATACAAGGAACTCAAACAACAACAAAAACCAAATAATTCCATTAAAAAGTGGGCAAAGGACATGAATAGACCTTTTTCAAAAGAGGATAAACAGAAATCAATATATCAAAAAGATAACCTGCACTCGTATGTTGACTGCAGCATTATTTACAATAGGAAAGATATGGAATTAATCTATGTATCTATGGATGACTGCATAAAGAAAATGTGATATATATATATAATGGAATACTATTCACCACCATGCAATCTATGCATGTAATAAAATTACAGTTGTATCCCATAAATTTATACATGTAAAAAAATCCCAAATAATCAAGAGGTAGAACAGGAAGAAAAAATAGGTGTAGGGTGTAGATGAAACAAGATTAGCTACATACTGGTAATTGTTGAAGCTGAGTGATGGGTATATGGGATTCATTATACTGTACTTTGAAAATTTCTGCAATAAAATTACTTAAAAAAATTAAATTAAATTAAATTTACTTAAAAAAATTAAAATTACTTAAAAAACAGAAAAATGCCATGGAATATCAGAATTCTAGAAGGAGCACTGTAACCACTAAATGTTAGGCACAGCGAGCTAAGGAAGCAAAGCATGATCTAAAAGGAAGGGTATGGCAGAGTTAGTGACTGCAGATTCTGTCCACGATGTAGTCAGAATAAGAAAGCACACTGACAAGGAGGAATTATAGGGAAAATTTTTTGCTTGCATTTGGAATACTGGCATACAACAGAAGGCTGCAGAAGGTGTCATCACTACAGGTGCCTTCTTAGCCCTAATTTCTGAATTTAATTTTGTTTCTCGATATATTTCAAAACAACCAGACTTGTTTTGGTAATACCCCTATTCCTTTCCACTTCTTCCTTCTTTTCCCCCGGTACTCTTGGGCTACTTCCTTACAGTTGCTAGTCCCTGGATGAGACTGAATGCTTAATCATTATTATTATACATCCTAAGCAAAGAACACCATCATCAACTGGGGTGTTATCTGAACCACTAAGCCATGCAATTGGGAATACAGAGCAGTACTCCAGCATCAAATAGAAGTAGCATATATGAGATCCACTTGAGCAGGTTCTAAAGGAACAAACAAATTGTATAAGTGGCTCAGATTCAGAAAACACCTGCTCCTACCACATTGACACTTCTCCCTCAACTCATACCGATGGCTTTTTGGGGAGTTCCCTACAACCAGTTGACTGAAAAAAAAATTCAGAATGGTTTCTAGATGGTTATGCATTACATGATGACACCATTCACAGGTGGGCCTGAAAGATAGCGGGGCTGGGAAGAACTTCAAGCACTGGAACTGAAAGAAGAGAGAACCAGAGGTGTGGATATATGCTGATTATTGGCAATAGCTAAGAGTTTGGCTGAAAGGTTAAGGGCACTAAAAGAACAAGACACAAAAATTGCTGACAATAAGGTCTGGGAAAGTGGTAAATGAATTGACCTCTCCAAAAAACTAGAGAATGTGTCCATATGCTAACCAAAGGGCATCTGCTCCTGATGAGCTCTAAATAATTAGGTGGACAAGATGATTCTCTCTGTGGATGCCATTCAGCTACTTTTTGTAGCCTCCCCAATCCTTGCTCAATGGGCTCAGTGACATAGGCTTTCTCTCACCAACGCTGATCTGACTACAGCCACTGAGAACCTCATGGAAGAGACCAATACAGAGTCCCGGATATGGCACCATTCCCCAGGGGGAACAGTTAGCCAAGATAACATTGTACTCCTTCCATCATGGAAGTGGTAGCAATTTACCCTTATTGCAACAGATTATTACCCTACATATGGATTTGCTTCTCCTGCCTGCAGTGCTTCTGCTAAAATACCATTTAGATTTATAGAATATGCCTCATTCCTGTCATAGTATCTCACATGGCATCACTTCTGACTAAAAGAGTAATTTTATATGCATAATAATGAGGCACAGGACAATGCTCAGAGAATTGACTGGCTTATATAGTCCATCATGCCAAAATTGTTTGCCTGTGTGGACTGGCCTATTGAAGATTCATTTATGGCACCTGCTGGGTGATATTTTGTTGGCCTGGCGTGCTGTTTTGCAGGTTACAATATATTTCAATATATGGTGCTATTTTTCCCATAGGTAGAATACTACAGGTCTAGGAACCAAAGGTAATGGCTTTTCTCACTAATACCCTAACTGATTCTGTAGCAAAATATTTCCCTCTTGACCTTGCAATACTGAGCTCCACTGGTTTAGAAGTTTTCTATTCCCAAAGAAAGACTGCTTCCATCAGGGAATACAAGGATTCTACAGAACAGGTAAAAATTATAAAAAGACTTTAAGAGCTCAAGGAATTTATAGCATCATCATTTTCTTTGTCATTATTGTTTTAAGTTGCAATAATATCTCAACATCCAAAAGACAGACCACTTATTTGAAGAATATGCTAGGGTTTAATAGTCATATTTTTGGCAATTCACCAATAATCCAAAGGTATACAATATGAATTTAATGTGTCCTGTAGCAATTAGTTTTCCTTCTAGAAAGTGATCTTTGAATGACAGATAAAACTTGAGTGAACGCAGAAAAGACATTTAACTTGTGGTAGAGTGCATAGCAATACAAAACTTTCTAAAGAAATATGATTCAACAGAGTACTGGCATCTGAATAAGCATTTCTATATTTACGAATTTGAGGATTCCCAAAGGTGTCTGGATATATTTGTATTTTATACCATCCCTGAGCCCCAGACAAAGCTAACTACTTCAGGGAGAAGTAACAGTAATTAGCAATTCTAATCCAAGCTAACCTTGGAATAGACGAGTCAGGAGACAATTTTTCTTTCATTCTGAACTAATTTTAAAATACATAAAATTAAAACTGTAAATATTAATATGTTTCTTTTCCTAAACAAATATTTACTTTTTAATTATTAAAACGAACAGATATACATATTTGACTTTAGCTGACTGCCAAATTGGCACTCAAAATACTGAATTCAGCAAATACAAAGGACAATACACAGCCAAATAAAGGACTATACATAGCCAAATAATAAGAAAAGTAGGAATTTAATCAAGGTACTTGGATAGGTGAGTGAAGACCACAATAGCACAATAAATGTAAGTGAAAAGTCACACAGGATAAATTTTTAAAAATAAACAGAATTAAGTATTCTATGCTGACTTGATAATGAAGAGAATGTAAACAGTGAGTTCACTTACTATGCCAGGCATTGTTCCGGTATTAACTAATTAAGCTTCAAAATGATCCCATGAGGAGTTTATTATTCACATGTCCACTTTATAAATAAATAATACATAAAGAAATGGAAGCAAGAGAGGTTAAGAACTTGCCAACCAAGGTCACACATCTAGTTAGTACCAAAGCAGGGATTAGGACTCAGTCTGTCTGGCTTGAATTACCTCTTGTCCATTCTGTAGCATGGACTAGATACCAAGGGCTCCATTAGGATGAAGTGAGACATTTGTCTTGGGTGCAGAATTTAAGAAGACACCAAAAAACTTACAGCGATCATATAAATATTTTAATGCAATATCTTAAAAAAATTACAATAAATGCAAACATTCTATGATGAATGAAATTTTAAATAAAGACAGGATCAGATTTACTGGTTTTTCCTTGTGCCTTAGGCTCCCATGTGGCTTAGCATTATTACTAGTCTTGTCTTTATTTAAAATTTTGTGCCTGAGTCAAGGGCCTCCCTTACCTCATTCACCTTATCCTAGTCTGGACCCTACTATATACCAAAAGAAAACCCAAACCAAATTTTTCCTTTATGCTAAATCTTGTGCTCCAGTCAATGAGTGGCTAACTTTATCATAGAAGTAATTATCTGAACTGCTGATATCATCTTTCTGAAACATGTAACAAGCAAAAGCATTCTGCCTTGAATGGATATTATTGAATATAATGAATATTAAATATTCAAAGCCTTAATATTTTAGGGTGAAAAGGGAAACATATTTTTGGCAAAAGAAAATTCCTTTTTTTTTTTTTTTTGAGACAGAATCTCACTCTCTTGTCTAGGCTAGAGTGTCATGGCGTCAGCCTAGCTCACAGCAATCTCAAACTCCTGGGCTCAAGCAATCCTCCTGCCTCAGCCTCCTGAGTAGCTGGGACTGCAGGCACACACCACTGTGCCCGGCTAATTTTTTCTATTTTTAGTTGTTTGGCTAATTTCTATTTATAGTAGAGATAGGGTCTTGCTCTTGCTCAGGCTGGTCTCGAATTCCTGAGCTCAAGCAATCCTCCCGTCTTGGCCTCCCAGAGTGCTAGGATTACAGGCGTGAGCCACCGCGCCCCGCCAGCAAAAGAAAATTCTATGCTCAGCTTAAGTCTGCTGCACTATCCTTACCATACTGAATAATCACATATGCATCTAACAAATGTTTATTGAGCACCTACTATGGGCCACATCTAGATTTGGTGCTCCAACAGTAATAAAATGATTAAGTGGAAGTTTTAGACAGGACAAGGGAGAGTAGAACTACTTTTTGGTAGATATCTACTTATAGGGTATTTATGGGATACATTTTCTCATTTAATCCTGTTTTATAGATGGGAAGACAGGCTCAGAGACATTGTGTAACTTGTCCAAGATCTCCCAGCTACAAAGTGGCAGAACTAGATACAAACCAAGATCTACATGACTAAAACCACTTGCTGGTATACTAAGACAATTCAAATTTCTACAAGGACTCCAATGCAACCTAAAAAACATTTATGATAAGTAGGAAAATGAAAATATAAAACTGTTTACTAGATTAAAACTACATAAAAATATGTTTGCATGTGAATAAAGAGTAAAAGGAAATCATTGGGTAATTATAGTTGATAGCAACATTCTTTAAAAATGTATACAATAAAAGGTATAGAAAAAATCAGTTTAAGTTGAATTAAAACAAATCTAAGTGTCAACTTTGTATTTTTGACTATGTAAAATGACCAGACATCAGTTTGATCTATGGTATGCTTTATACAGAAATTGAAGGCTTTCAAGAAATGTTTTAGTTATGATTAATCTGAGCTTCTATATCCTGAGATCAATTGTTTGGTTATCATCAATACTCCGAACAACGAAATGCTACCATTAAACATAAGTTATCCAAATGTATAATTGGAACTAAACTTGAAGTTTACACATATAATTTAACAAAAAGTCAAAGCATGGTCACTGAATGTAAATAAATTGATTACATAGTTTTTGTATCTTCTTCACACTATTCAGTGACCATGTACTTTATCCTTTATATTTATGGCTTTCGATTTATTTTCCTATTTAAGAATATCAAGTTCTGAATCACATTCATTAATACAAAAACTTGGTTGGTAGGAACACAAATTTCAGTAGTTTCTTCAAAGTCTTAGGTATGATCAGTGAAAAGAAACAAAACAACCAGGACGGAGATATCTAAATTTGAAATATTTTACAACAGAGAGAATAGTGATTTTACTAAACATTCAACTTAGTCACAATATGCAGTCACTTGGCCTGAGGAACACTGAGAAGTGTTCAACTTTTTAAAAATGGAGAATGTTATAAAATAGGAAACTAGTAATAATCCTAGATGAGGTACAAGTGTTAAATATCAGGATCTAGTTCTCTAATTTCTAAGCAGGTTGGTGCCTAATAATTAGTTAGGAAAATCCACAAAACTACTTTTGGGTTTTGTCAAATTACAAATGATAGTACAGCATTTGCACCTTTAATAAACAAGCAACAGTCTAAAGGAAATTAGTGCTTACTTGATAATCATTTCTCTTAATATTTGGAACATCCATGTTGTGAGTAGAAGGGCAAATATCTTCATATTTTTTGCCAGTGAAAATATCAATTCCAACAAGGTGAACCTAATAGAGAAGGAGAACAGGAAACCTGTTTAACCTTTGCCAAGTATGTCACTCATTACATATACAAGAGCACAATACTAATGGTGATTATGACAGATTCTTTCTCCTCCTTCCAAGGTCATCTAATTTTACTTTCTTAAAAAAAACCAACACAGTGGTCATAAAATTAAGATGCAGTAAACAACTAAACAGTATCATGACATGTCAGAACCCAGTGTAATATACAGTCCAGTAATTCAATTATAAGAGTACATAAGAAAAATAAAGTTAGGTTTCTTAGAACTATTAGAACAGGTTTTCTCATCTGTAAACGGAAGCGATCTTCTAGGTCACTAGGACTCAGAAAAGTTTCAGTTCCCAGTTAATGAAAGGGCCCAAGAAAGGATTGCTGCTACCTTTAAACACTCAAAGCAACAGATCAGCCACTAATGAGAGAAGGGGGAAAAAGGTGCTTATTACAAAATTTTAAGCATAGAAATCTCACTATCTGTAATGGAATACAAATAATCAAAATCCCAACTCTGAAGCCAAAGACTGACCTGGAAAGGCACTTACCTTGGCATGACCGTGCTTTCCAGTTTTGGAAGTTGACATCTCCACTATTTTGCATGGTCGTCCTTTGAGCACCACGAAGCCGTTTTTGCGCAGGGCCGAGCACTGCATAGGGTAAGTGCTGGAAGCCCCAGCATCTCCAGTAGTGAAATCAATTTCGTCTGCCATGGTGGGCTGGGGAGATGGTAGTTTTTCCGTGGGAACTACGCAAAAAGTTTGTGTTTGCTTTATAATGACAGGCATGCAGACAGGGAAACGTCTCATTTCAGATAGGTTAGGTGCCAAGCATCGTAGGCCTCTTATTTTTGAATTTATAGAACACCCACCCAAGACCAGTAGGCACTTTCTAACTGGCCTCTACAAACTTTTCCAGCCATTGGTGGAGAGGGAAGTCGCAGACGAACTCGCTGCAGGAGGGGAGGATACCCGCCTTGGGCGCTCACCCGCGCAAGGGACAGCAGGTCCCGGATCCTACCGCCCAGCCGCAGAAAAAGCTGGCGACCTTCGCGCGCAGCGCCGCCCGGCCCTCTACCGCCGCCCCGAACTCTACTGCGGGGAGCCCAGCCCAGGCCGCACGTCCCCGCAAAGGATGGGGGATAAGAGGACCTGGCCAGCAGCACCTGGCCCTCGGGTAGCGGGCGCGCACTTCGCCCTCCAGCCCTCAGCGCCACCACCCTGGCCGCACATGCGCCCCCTCTTCTGCCGGCATCCTCGGCTCGGCCCGGCCCGGCCCCACAAGGGCCTGAGCCCCGGCGGGTCCTGCGCTCGTCACCGTTCCCCAATCCATCCTTCCTCCTTCCCTCGGTCAGAGCTCGGCTCCGGGCGCCTTCCCCGGCCCTCCCTCACTCTGGCCCCAGCCCCACCAGCTTTTCCCCAGCTCTTCACCTTTCCTCAGGCAAAGAGCGCCTTTCGCCTGAGCACCCGAGCAGGTCCTTTACAGCCGCGGCGGTGGCGGCCGCAGCAGTTCCAAGACACGGGGCGGGGCCGCCACACTTTCCACACCCCGGCTCCCCGCCCTTTCCCGCCCCCACCTTAGCCCCACTTCCGGGATAGGCCCTGGAGCGTCACAGGCACCGCCCTCTCGTGCTACCATTGGCTACCAGGTTCCCGAGGCCCCGCCCAGTCACGTGAAGAGCGCCCTGGCAACCCCACGTGCTGCGGATTAGTGCACTTCCGGCGTGGAGAGCGTTTCTAGGAGTCTTGTTGCTGAGGGCAAACTCACCGTCAAGGAAACTTGCTCCCTGCGACTTTCAGGTTTGTTGCGTCCAGGCCCCAGTCCACGTTAAGGGGAACCAATCCATGCGCTCGGTGGCCCCTGCCATCAGGTGCGTGGCGGTTGTCACGTGAGGAGCATCAGAACTGGCGAGGCGCGCACAGCGGGTGTCCCAGGGGTCTGCGAAGGACACTTTGGGTTCGAGCTTCTGGTTCAACTTACACCCTTCCTTGGGGTTCGAATCCACGCTTGTTTCTGGAATAAGAGCTGAGATACAGTATGTTATTACCCGGCTCCGCACTGCGGGCTCTGCGAGGACCCAGCCACCCCATGGTAAGATTCTGGCAACAACCGCCTCCAGTTGCCCCTCTGGGGTCAACAGTGCTCCCAGGGGTGGGAACTCCAAAGTATCCGCAGGCTCACAAGCAGCAGTGAAGTGACTTAACCCGCTTCTCACACTAGAAGCTGTTATGGAGTTGTGGAGGAGAAGGGTATCTGACTCCTCCTGCCTTTTCCATCTAGAAAGGTGTTTTGTCAACTCAGCCTTTCTTTCCTCTTGACAGTGGCATTCCTTAGGGTTGGGTTGTCATCAAAACCATCCTAGAGCCTATAGGAAGGTTCCTAAGGTTCCTGCATCTCCTTTTCACAGTTCCATTTCACATTCTCGTACCTTGGAGAGGTGATCTAGGAAATTGCTTCCTACTCCACACCCCAATTTGTGTGGTCCTGTGATTCATATTGCTGTTTCATGAATAATCATATTTCTTTCATAACTATGACTACAGTTTACACATATATTTCACGTGAATTGTCCAAATTAACCTTCACAGTGAGTGACCACCCATAAAATGAATTCAGCCTATAAGTATATGAAAGAGCCAGAGTAGAACCCGGTTCATGACTTCACTCTGCTTTTCCTTATACCACCTAATCTTTCCCTATTACTGTCTTTAGAATGATTGCTAAAATGTATTTAAATAGTATTTATATTGGCAGGTGGTGTACTAAATGTTGTATGTTATTCCTTTAATCTTGACTGCTACTCTCTATTTTTTAACCATGTTCAAGTTATAATTTGTATAAAGTAAAATTATTTTTAGTTTTATGAGTTTTGAAAAACATAGTTATATATAACCACTCTCTAATCAAGACACAGAATATTTCCTTCATTCCAAAGGTTTCCTTGTGCCTTTTTGTGGTCAGTCCCTTTGCCCCACACACACACCCTTCCAAATATTAACAGCTACTCTTTTATCTGCATTTTTAGTTATGGAAAAAGGCAGAGAAAAGTTAAGTAATTTGCTCCAAATCACAGAGCAAGTCAGCCAAGACTGTAATCTAGGTAGGGGGTCACTGCTCTAACTGCCACCATTCATATAAGCTTTGGATTTGGAATAAAGTGATTAGGCTTCATTCATTTGACAACTATAGTTGATTCTCCTGAAGTCACTAGAACACTGAATTAGCAAACACTGAACCATTGCTCCTAGGGGAAATACAGGGTTAGGTTCCTGTGAGCCTCTGGACACAACATTTTCATTAAGTGGTCAATATGTGATCTTGTTTTATGTGTTTCTGTTTAAATACACAGTATTTACTATATATTGTTGACTCATTAACATGAACCTGTGACCAGTAGCACTATTAATTAATACCTGAAGGTAGCTTATCTAACATACTTTCTCTGTAAGACATACCGTATCCTTGTGCTTAGGTATGCTAGACGGCTCTTCAGCATGGTGCTTGGAGGCCATTTTAAATAGTGAAATCACCAAAGAAAGCACAAAAATCTGGGACTAAATGGACTGAAAAGAACACTTGTTTAAATTCTGACAGCTGAAACAAGAAGACAGAGCTTTGCTATGTTTGACTCCAGCTAGGAAAATCTGTATTGGATGGCTCAAATCTCTGTGCATGTTCCCAAATGACTTAATAAGCAAAATATTGATTTTGGGATTACAAGTAAATTTTATCAAATGTACAGATTTGCAAATATTGAATCCAAAAATAATGAAGATCAACTGTGTGTACTTTAGCACCCTCACCTCTGAATTACTATGTTGACTAAGACAGCCCGTTGTTCATAAGGTACTTGCAGCCTAGTGCAGGAATTTAAAAAGATAAAACAAATACTAGTGAAGAAATAACTATAAGGCACTAAAAAAAGGAGCTCTTCCTAACCTAGTCTAATGCTGTTCAATTAAAATATTATATAAGCCACATGTAATTTTTAGTTTTCTTTTTAACTACATAAAAATGATGAAACTAATTTCAATAATATATTTTATTTCACCCAATATGTTCCAAATATTCACATTTAAGCAAAATAAAAATAATAAGATATTCTATATTAATATTTTTCCCTATACTAAGCCTTCAAAATCTGGTGTATTTTACACTTAAAATACATCTCAGTTCATTTCAAGTGCTCAATAGCTATGTATAGTTGGTGGCTATCATATTGGGCATCATAAGTCTAGAAGGTTTAGAGATTGCTTCTCTGGGGGTAATACCTAATTTGAGATTTGAAACATGAGTAGAAATTAGCAATAGGGAGGAGTTTGGAAAAGGCACGTTAGGCAAAGGAAATGGGGGTACAAAGGCCTATAGGTGACAGAATCATGGCATAATCTTGTGTTGCAAATGGCTTAGTATGACTCGTGTGCACTGTAAACAGATACGCGAATTTGGACTTTCTCCCAGCAGGCAATAGAGAAACATTGAAACAGTTCATAAGAGAAAATGATTTAAAAAACACATTTTTTATTTAGAAAGACCATTCTGGTTGTGATATGGAGTATTTTTAGGGAGGGAAAATACTAGAAGTAGGTAATCAATTAGGAAGAAATAGTTATGATGGTGAACAAAGGTGATGAATGGGAAGACAGATTCCAGAGAGTTATAGGGGAAAATGGAAAGAGTGTTGTAATTAATTGTTAATGGTCAAAATGAGGAGGCACAGGATGTAAAGAAGAGGAAAGAATCAAATTAAGACTTGCCAGTTTATGGTGTAAAAAACTGAGTGAATGGTGATACTATTCATTGAGATGGAGGATATAGGAGAAGAAGCAAGTTTCCAAGGAAAGTTGAATTCACTTTTGGACATATTGAGTTTGAGGTTCCCATGGAAGAGAGCTCTGTCTGAAATACAGATACACATTTCTGAATCATCAGTATATAGGTGATGATTAAAGGTGTTGGAGTGAATGAAGTCTCTCAGAGTAAGTATGTACAGTGAAAAAAGAGGAGCATGTAGGACAGAGCCCTACTGTATTTAAGGAATAACCAGATAAAGAGGAGAAGGAGAAAGAGCATTGTATTTCTTGGGGTTTTTGGTTGTAAGTAGTGGAAACCAGCTCCTACCTTAAAGCAAAAAGCAAGTTTACAGGAAAGATATGGAAAAACTCTGTTTGAGGGGAAGCCTAAAAGAACAGAAACTGCAACTTTAGAGTTTTTGTAGAAAGCCATTGTATAGTCTCATCTGATGCCATTAGGATGAACACCCTCTAAGTGTCAGTAGAGTCGAAGAAAGTTCTGGAAGATGGCTTCCAGTTGCTCTACCTTTTATTTCCTGTCTACCTCTTGACAAGACACATTGTTCCAACAGTTTTATTTCTATTTCTGTATTATGTCAAGGAGTTTCTACCATGGCAGTTTCTTTACAGTGCAGTAGCACTGGATTTGGAATAGCATTAACCAAACCAGCAAACTATTTCACACAGCTGTACAAACAGTGCATTGACATATATACCCATGTCAGAAAATTAAGCCTGATTTAATTTTATTGATCTGTCCTCTCTGATTGAGCACCCTCCATTTCCACAAGTAATTTCTGTACTTTTGGGTATGTAAATCAACAAATGTCTGTAATTCTTTTTGTGGCCAAACTTTCACTTCCAGGTAGTTTAATTTTGTATTTGACTTTCAGTCTCCAAATTGGGATTGGATTCTGGCCTAAGTAACAATGAAAAGTGAGACGTAAAAGAATTATTGTCTTTCTCCTCAACAGAGTGACGATTTCTTCAGGCAAGACAGACACAGCTGTTTTAGACGAGAGAAACTCCTTGTCAAGTCATGTGTTGTAGATAGTGTTTTCAGAGGATTTGAAGGTCTGGAGTACTTCAACTTCTATCTTCTCAGATATTTCTATTCTTATAGGGCTTTTCACTATGAGATGCCTGTTATTCACAGATGACAGCTGTAATTTCTGTAATCCACAGACTCAAACTCTTAAAATTATTTCAAAGCAACAATCTACATCTTAATATGACCATCAGCCACCTTGATGTAATTGTCATCTTTTGAGCACTGAACCCCAAAACTACAAAGTACACATTGATCATCATCCAAAACATGCTGGATCAATTTTCAGAGAATGTTTTTTAATTTTAAGGGAATTAAAAATCAATAAGATATATTTTAAAACTTCAAATAAGATATATTTAAAACTTCAAATAAGATATATTTTAAAACTTCAAAACTTTAAAAAAAATTAAAATTTATAGAACCATAGCTAAAGCAGCATTAGAAGAAAATTATAGCTTTAAATTTTACTTTAGGAAAATAGGAAAAGTTTTAAATCGATGGCATAGGTTTACATCTTAAAATGCCAGTGAAAGAAAGGCAAAGTAAACCTACAGTAGAAATCTGCAAACTTTTCCTGTAAAGAGCCAGATAGTATTTTCAGCTTGGTGAGCCATACTCAACTCTGCCATTGTATCCTGAAAGCAGACATAGACAGTGTGTAAGTATATAAGCCTGGCTGTGTTCTGATAAAATTTTGTTTTCAAAGAAGGTGAGCTGGGTTTGTCCTGTGGAATGTAGATGTACACTCATGACCTACAGTAAGTAGAAAGAAGGAAATAATAAATATAAATGCAGAAATCGAGATATTTTAAAAATAGAGAAAATAGACAATGCCAGATCTTGGTTATTGAAAACATTAATTTGATAAAATCATAGCTAGACTGGTGAAGAAAAAGAGAATATACAAATTGACCAATATCAGGAATGAAAAAGGGGATATCCCATAGAACTTACACCAAACAAAAGGATTATACAGGAGTATTATGAACAACTTATGACAATAATTTTAACAACTTAGAATAAATGAACAGATTCCTTGAAAAATACAACTTACCAAAATAGATGCAAGGTGAAACAGAAAATCTGAATAGCTCTATATTTATTTTTTAAATTGAATTCATTATCAAAAACCTATGTAGAAAGATATCTCCAGCTGTTTCTGTAGAATTCTGTGAAAATTTTAAGAAGGAAAATAACACCAAGCTTACATATCTTTTAGAAAACAGAGAAGGGAACACTCACTCACTCATTTTTTTTTGAGGCTAACATAACCCTAATTCCAACACCTGACAATTATAAGAAAATTACAGTCTAGTCTCTCTCATGAAAATAGATGCCAAAATCCTTAACAAAATATCAGCAAATTGAATCCACCAATATATAAAAGGTTAATATATCATGATCAAGCTGTCAAGAAGGGTTCTTCTCAGGAATGCAAGGTTTGTTGAATATTTAAAAATTAATCAATGTAAGTCTTCATGACCTTGATTAGGCAATGGTTTCTTAGACATAGAACCTAAAGTGCAAGTGATAAAAGAAGAAAACATAGACAAATTGGAGTTTTTCAAAATTAAAAATGTTTATGCTTCAAAGGATACCATCAAGAAAGTCAAAAGAAAACCCACCAAATGGGAGAAAATATATATCTACATATGATATATATGAAATATATCTGATAAGGGATTTTTATCTAGAATATATAAAGAGCTCATATAACTCAACAATAAAAGACCACGCAATTAAAAATCAGCAAATGGTTTGAATAAACATTTTTCCAAAGAGTACATAGAAATGGCCAACAAGCACATAAAAAGAGGCTTAAAATTAGTTATTAGGAAAATACGTGTTAAAACTGTAATAAGATGCCACTTTACACCCACTGGGATGGCTGAAGTAAAAAATAGACAATGTGGAGAAATTGAAACCCTCATACTTTGTAAAATGGTGCAGTTGCTCAGGATAAGTTCCTTAAAATATTAACATAGAGTCACCATGTGACCTAGCAATTCCACACCTAGATATATGCCCAAGAGAATTGAGAATGTACATTTATCCAAAAATTTGTATACTGATGTTCATAGCATATTCATAATAATAAAAAAGTGGAAACAACCTAAATGTCAGCTGATGAATTAATACACCAAATGTGGTATTCTATAATGGAATATTCAGCAATAAATAAAATGAAGTTCTTATATATAGTGCAATGTGGATGAGACTTGAAAAATTATACAACTTGAAAGGAGGTAGTAACAAAGGGCTGCACCTTCTATAATTCCACTTACGTGAAGTATTCAGAATAGGTAAATCCATAGAAACAGACAGTAACTTAGTGGTTGACAGTGCTTGACTGGAGGAAAAAATGAGAAGTGATTGCTAAGGGGCACAGGGGTTTTTTTGGGGGGGGGTGATGAAAATGTACTGAAATTAGATAATGTGATTGTTGCACAACTCTGAATATACTAAAAAACCACTGTCTTGTACTTTTAAAGGACGAATTTTAGAGTAAGTGAATTATATCTCAATAAAGCTGTTACTTAAAAAAAGGTAAAAAAAAAAAAAAAGGATCAATACCCCCCCACTCATCATAGATAATTCAGACATACTATAGTGAAGATCCTGTTACAAATCTGTTTCTTTGTATGCTTTATATCTGTGGTCTTCAATCCCCAGTCCGTGACCTGGTACCAGTCTGTGGCCTGCCAGAAACCAGGCCACACATAACCACCTGAACTCTGCCCCCTCCCCCGACTTCCCAAATCTGGTCCGTGGAAAAATTGTTTTCCATGAAACTTAGGAACTGCCTTTCCCCAGCTCCCCAGCTCCCCATCAGTGGAAAAATTGTCTTCCATGAAACCGGTCCCTGGTGCCAAAAAGGTTGGGGACCACTGCTTTATATGAAAAGCTACATTTGTTGCCATGATTGTCCTAAGTAGTAATGCAAAGGAAATAGGAAAATATCAATGTAATTCATAATGTTAATAGAAAAATGTTGAAAAACCCTATGATCATCTCAACTGATACAGAAAAAAAACATGGACAACATTTAATACCCATTCCTGAGAAAAACTCTCAGCAAACTAGAAATATAAAGGAACTTCTTTAACCCCATAAAGGGCATTTTGAAAAAACCCAACAACTAACCATCGTATTTAATGGTGAAAGATTGAATGCTTTCCCTCTGTATTTTCTATTGTGACCATAACAAATTGCCACAAATTTAGGGCCTTAAAAACACTCATTTTTTTATCTTACAATTCTGTGTCAGAAGCCTGTGCACAGACAGCATAGCTGTTTGTTCTCTGCTCTGGATTTCAGCAGGACAAATTCAAAGTGTTGGTAGGGCTGTGTTTTTTATTTTATGGAGGCTCTAAGAATGAATCCACTTCTAAGCTTAGTCAAGTAATAACTTGGCATATTTCAGCTCATGCATTTGCGGTATTAGGGAACCTGTTTTCTCAACGACTATCAGCTGGAGATTGTTCTCAGTTTATAAGAGGCCACCTGTATTCCTCGGCTAATGGCCCCCTTCTTTCATCTTCAAAGCCAGCAATGGCAGGTCAAGTCCTTATGCTTTGAATAGATGTCAGGTCTGGCCTGTTGATAGACTGTTGTCTTGGTTCTTTGGCTCCTTACTTGGAAAATTCACAAGCAGGGCTGGTGCAGTGGAGTGACCACAGACAGGAAGCAATTCCACACAAACAGCTTTTATTGCAGAAAAGAAGGGAGCTATACAAAATGAGAGTACGTTCCAAAGAGGAACAGGTCAGTCTCCACAAGTAGACAAAGATGTTAAGGACTCCCAGGTGGTTTCCTTTTATTGGCCTGGTCCAGGGGAGGACTTACAGGTGGTGTGGGATGTTACCAGATGATTAGTATATATGACTGACAGGTATTCTTATAATAAAGTTGCAGCTCCACAAGTGTGTATGCCTTAAGACTTCAAGTTTCTGCTCTTTGACGTTTTTAGCTGCAATTTCCTTCAGTCCCTTCCCCAGCTTCTCCCCTTACCCCCAGGAACCACCCTCCTGGCCTGTACCTGCCACCTGCACATTTGGTCCCTGCCTAACAATAGAGATACCTCCCTTTCTGCTCATCATCTGTCTGCTACTTTCTCTTTAGCATATTTGCAACTGACTCTTCTGCCTTTCTCTTCTGCTTTTAAGGGCTCATTTAATGACATTGGGTTCAGCTAGATAATCCAGGATAATCTCTCTAATTTAACATTAGCTTATTAGTAACCTTAATTCCATCTTGAGAGTCTCTACACAGGAGCACTTAAATTAGTACTTGATTGAATAATCAGGGGATGGGAATCTTGGGGGATGTCTTTAGAATTCTGCCTTCATATGCTCTCAGAACAGAACAAGGATACCCACTGTAACCACTCTTATCCAACATCATATTGGAGGCCCAACCTAGTACAATAAGGCAAGAAAAAACTTAAAAATATACAGATCAGAAATAAATAAATTACTTTTATTCATATATGATATGTTCATATATATTGTAAATCACAAGGAATCTATAAAAAGGGGTCTAGAATTAACTGTTGAGTTTATAGTATTTATAAGTAAGGTTACAAGGTCAATAGGAGAAACAATTTTTTTTGTATATTAGCAACAAATAGGAAATTGGATTTTTAAAGAGGAAACCATTTATAATAGCATCAAAAATTACTTAGAAATTAAATATGTGCAATGCCTATACATTGAAAACTACAAAATAGTCAGAATATTTTGGAGATAAACTAAAGAAGACCTAAATAATGGAGACATGTACTATCTTCATCGATCATAATATTGGTAAGACATAATATTGGTAAGATGTCAGTACTTCCTAAATCTATGCATAAAGTCACAATCCTAGTCAAAATTCCAGTAGGCTTTTGTGTAGAAAGTGACAAGCTTATTCTAAAATTTACATGGAAATGCCAGGAACCTAGAATAACCAAAATCATTTTTAAAAATAACAAGGTTAGAGAATTCTCTACCTGATTTCAATTATAAAACTATAGTAATCAAAAATAAACTTCAAATGATGAAGATAACCCATGTTTTTTAAGGATGTAAGTAGACATTTCTCCAAAGAAAATACACAAATGGACAAAAAGCAGATGAAAAAATCTTCAACATCACTAGTCCGTAGGGAAATGAAAATCTAAATCATAATGAGATACCACTTCACATCCACTAGAATGGCTGTAATAAAAAACATTCAAATAAAAACCTCCCAGAAATAACAGGCATTCATGAGGATGTGGAGAAGTTGGAATCTTCATACATTGCTTGTGGAAATGTAAAATGCTATAGCCACTGCACAAAATAGTTTGGTGATTCCTCAAAAAGTTAAATACAGAATTATCATATGACCTACCAATTCTGCTCCTATTCATATACCCAAAAGAATTGAAAACAGATATTCATATAAATACTTTTATAAAAATGTTCATAGCAGCACTATTCATAATAGCCAAAAGGTGGAAACAATCCAAACCTCTTTAAACAGATGAATGGATAAAAAATATGTGATGCATACATACAGTGAAATAGTTACTCAACCATAAGGAAGAATGAAGTACTGATACATGCTACAACACAGATGAAACTAAACAGTATTATGCTAGATACAGAAAGTCCCATATTCTATGATTATATTTATGTGAAATATCCAGATTAAATAAATCCATAGAGACAGAAATCAGATTGGTGGTTATCAGGGGCTGGAGGAAGAGGAATGTGAGAGAGACTGCCTAATGGGTACAGTATATCCTTGTGAGGTGATGAAATGTTAGAACTAGATAGAGATAATGGTTGTATAATATTGTGAAAAGTACTACATGCCACTGATTTATACACTGTGAAATGATTTTGAGTTATGTGACTTTTGCCTCAAAAAATAGGCTTATTTTTTATTCAAACTACATTACGTAAAAATTAATTGAAAACAGATCATTAGATAACATGAAATAAAACTTATGGAAGGTAACATAACAAAATATCTTTGCACCGTGAGAATATGCACAGAATTTTTGGACAAGGTATAGAAAGCAATAACCAAAAAAAAAAAATGATATGTTAAACTTCATCAAATATAAAATTTGTTATCAAAATAAATAGCCAAGTTACACTGGAAGAAAATAACAAGAAAAAAATATGTAGCCACCAAGATACCTTTCTATGGATATACCAACTGTGGTATATCCGTACAATGGATTATTACCCAGTGATAAAAAGAAATAATTTATCAAGCCATGAAAAAGATACAGATGCACTTTAGATGCATAATGCTGAGTGAAAGAAGCCAGTCTGAAAAGGCTACATACTGTATGATTCTGATTATAAGACTATGGAATAGACAGAACAACAGAGTCAGTAAAAGTCAGTTGTTACCAAGTGTTTAGGGGGAGGTAGGAAGGGTTGAACAGTTAAAGTGAGGGAATTTTTTTTAGGTCTATGAAAGTATTCTGTATGAGACTGTAATGGTGGATACATACCATGCATTTGTCAAAACCCATACAACTTTATGGCACTAGTGTGAAACTCAATGTGTGCAATTAAAAGAAGTCATTTAGGAGATTGGGGGATCCAGGAAGGAATGCAGATGTGATGAGAGAATCTGTATTACAAATGTATAAAACATGAATTAAAAATGTGAAAAGAGAAATCACAACTGATATTACAAAAATACAGAACATCATCTTTGAATACTATAAAAATCTCTATGCCCATAAACTTGAAATTATGGAGGAAATAGACAAATTCTTAGAAGCACACAGCGTCCCTTGGCACAGTCGGGAAGAGAGAGAAATACTGAACAGACCAATATCAAGCACTGAAATTGAAGCAGCAATAAAAAAATTTTCCGACAACAAAAAAAAGTCCTGGACCAGATGGTTTCATATCTGAATTTTACCAAACGTACAAAGAAGAACTGGTACCTATACTGCAGAAACTATTCCATAGCATTCAGAAGGAAAGAATCCTCCCCAACTCATTTACGAAGCCAATGTCACCTTGATACCAAAGCCAGGAAAGGACAAAACAAAAAAAGAAAACTACAGACCAATATCCTTATGAATATAGATATAAAAATTCTCAGTAAAGTCTTATTAATAGCAGACTGAATTCAACCACACATCAAAAAAATAATTCACCATGACCAAGTGGGCTTCATCCCAGAGATGCAAGGATGGTTCAACATATGCAAATCTATTAATATAATTCACCATATAAACAGAAGCAAAAACAAAGACCATATGATCCTCTAAATAGACACAGAGAAAGCATTATACAAAATTCAGCACCTTTTTATGATAAGAACAAAATAGGCATAGATGGGACATACCTCAAAATTATTAAAGCCATATATGACAAACCCACAGCCAATATCATATTGAATGGGGAAAAATTGAAAGCATTCCTGCTTAGAACTGGAACCAGGCAAGGTTGCCCACTATCACCGCTTTTCTTCAATGTAGTGCTGGAAGTCCTTGCCAGAGCAATCAGAGAATGAAATCAAGGGTATCAAAATGGGAAAAGAAGATATCAAGCTATCACTCTTTGCTGACAATATGCTCTTATATGTGGAAAACCCCAAAGATTAAACCAAGGTACTACTAGAATTGATAAATTAATTCAGCAAAGTCTCAGGCTACAAAATCAATGCACACAGATCAGTAGCTTTCACATTCAACAATAGTAGTCAAGCTGAGAATCAAATCAAAGATGCAATACCTTTCACAATAGCAAGAAAGAAAATAAAATACTATGAATATATTTAACTAAGGAGGTGAGAGACTTCTATAGGGAGAACTTTGAAACACTGAGGAAAGAAATTGCAGAGGATGTAAACAGTTGGAAAAACATATCATGTTCATGGATCAGCAGAATCAACATTGTTAAAATGTCTATACTACCCAAAGCGATTTACAGATTCAATGCAATCTCCTTTAAAATACCAACATTATTTTTTGCAGAGCTCGAAAAAATAATTCTACACTTCATGTGGAATCAGAAAAGACCCAAAATAGCTAAGACAATCCTATGTTATAAGACTAAATTGGGAGCATCACTTTACCAGACTTCAAGCTATACTACAAGGCTATAGTAAGCAAAACAGCATGGTACTGGCAAATACCAGAGACATAGATCCATGAATCAGAACAGAGAACACAGATATGAATCCATCCTCGTATTGGCATCTGATCTTTGACAAAGCAGACAAAAGCATACACTGGGGAAAAGAATCCCTATTCAATTAATGGTGCTGGGAAAATTGGATAGCCACGTGTAGAAGGCTGAAATAGGATCCATGCCTCTCACCTCTTACAAAAATTAATTCATGATGGAAAACAGACTTAAACTCAATGCATGAAACTGTAAGAATTCTAGAAGAAAATGTTGGAAAAACTCTTACAGATATTGGCCTAGGCAAAGAATTTATGTAGAAGACCCCAAAAGCAATCACAACAACAATAAAAATAAATGAATGGGACCTGATCAAATTAAAAAGCTTCTGCACAGCTAAGGACACAATCAATAGAGGCAAATAGACAACCTACAGAATGGGAGAAAATTTTTGTGTGGTATATATCTGAGAAAGGGCTGATAATCAGAATCTGCAAAGAACTCAAGCAAATCAGCAAGAAAAAAATCAAACACCACCATTAAAAAATGGGCAAAAGACATGAACAGAAATTTTTCAAAAGAAGGTAGACTAATGGCCAACAAACACATGAAAAAATGCTCAATGTCTCTAATCATCAAGGAAATGCAAACCAAATCACAATGAGATATCACCTAACTCCAGTGAGAATAGCTTTTATCAAAAAGTCCCAAAGTAACAGATACTGGTGAGGATGTGAAGAGAAAAGTACACACTTATACACTATTGGTGAGACTGCAAACTAGTACAACCGCTAAGGAAAGTAGTAGGGAGATACCTCAAAGAACTAAAAGTAGACCTATCATTTGATTCAGCAATCCCACTACTAGGTAGCTACCCAAAGGGAAAAAAGACGTCTTATAAAAAAGATACTTGCCATTGAATGTTTATAGCAGCACGAATAACAGTTGCAAAGATGTGGAATCAACCCAAATGCCCATCAGTACATGAGTGGATTAATAAATTGTGGTATATGTATACCATGGAGCACTACTCAGCCATAAAAAAATGGAGATCTGGCATCTTTTGTAACAACTTGGATGGAACTGGAGGCCGTTCTTCTTAGTGACGTATTGCAAGAATGGAAAAACAAACACCACATGTACTCAGTACTAAATTGAAACTAATCAATCAACACTTACATGCATATATGGAAGTAAAATTCAAAGGAAATCAAGTAGGTGGGAGGGGGAGGAGGGGATGGGTAAATTTACACCTAACAGATATACAGTGCACACTAATTGGCTAAAGGTCACACTCACAACTTCAACTCAAACTGTACAAAGCAAATTATGTAACCAAAACATATGTATACCTGTACAATTTTGAAATTAAAAAATCCCCAAATATATAAAACAACCTCAGTGAAGATGGTGAAGAAGGTGATGACCTAGGTAACTATGGAAATAAGTAGAGATAAGCACTGTAGTCTAGGGTGTTTCCCATGAGGATATAGATTATAAAAATTTTGAAATATTTACAGATATGTGTGTAGCCTAGGCTAGTATACACACATCTATATCCTTGCTTAGTCAGCTAAAAAGGCCTGGAAGAAACAATATCCCAGTAGCAATCAGCAAATCTGATGCCCAGATCCTGGTTTCTAATATCATTCTCCAACAAAAGGGACCAGGACTTGGAGAAATGGCTGATTCATAAGGTGTTAATATCAGTAGTTATTAGAAAAATGCAAAATAAAACAACAATGAAAAAACACTATTGATTCACCACATGATTAAAAAGACTGAAAAGACCAAATGTTGGTCATGATATATGACTCCCATACATTGCTAGTGGGTTTATAAAATGGTACAACCACTTTGGAAAAGGGTTTGGTAGTTTCTTATAAAACAAAACAATTCCAATTTTAGGTACATTCTTGGGGATAAACCCCATCTGATCAGTTATGTGCAGGCACTCATACCTCAGAGATATTGTGGGTTTGGTTCCAGACCACTGTAATACAGTGAATATCACAATAAAGTGAGTCACACAAATTTTTTGCTTTTCCAGTGCATATAAAAATTGTATTTACACTATACTTCAGTGTATTAAGTGTACAATAACATTATGTCTAAAAAGACAATGTCCACACCCTAATTTAAAAATTCTTTATTGCTTAAAATGCTAATAATCATCTAAGCCTTCAAGCAAGTTGTAATCTTTTTGCTTGTGGAGAGTCTTGCCTCAATATTAACTGATCAGGTTGGTGGTTGCTGAAGGTTGGGGTGGCTGTGGCAATTTCTTAAAATAAAACAATGAAGTTTGCCACATTAACTCTTCCTTTCACAAAATATTTCTCTGTAGCATGTGATGCTGTTTGATAGACAGAAGAACTTCTTTCAAAATTGGAGTCAGTCTTCTCCAACCCTGGTGGTGTTCTGTTAATTGAGTTTATATAATATTTTAAATCCTTTGTTGTCATTTCAACAATGTTCACAGCATCTTCACCAGTAGTAGCTTCCATCTCAAGAAACCACTTTCTTTGCTCGTAAGAAGCAGCTATTCATCTGTTTCAAATTTTATCACAAGATTGCTGCAATACTGTCACATCTTCAAGATCTACTTCTAATTTTAATTCTCTTGCTATTTCTACAAACTTCCTTTATTGAAGTCTTGATCAATACTTTCCAGAAGGTTTTCAATTTACTTTGCCCAGATCCATCAGAGGAATCACTATCTATGTCAGCTATAGCCTTATGAAATGTATTTCTTAAATAATAAGGCTTAAAGTCTAAATTACTGCTTGATTCATGGGTTATAGAATGGATGTTGTGTTAGAAGACATGAAAACATTCATCTTGTACTGTACATCTCCATCAGAACTCTTGGGTGACCAAATGCATTGTCAATGAACAATAATATTTTCAAAGGAATTCTTTTTTCTGAGCAGTAGGTGTCAATAGTGGAGTGGGCTTAAAATATGCAGTAAACAGATGTTTATAGGTTTTGTTTTCATCCAGGCTTGTTGCTCCACTTGAAGAGTATAGGCAGAGTAGATTTAACATAACTCTTAAGGGCCCTAGGGTTTTCAGAAGATGAGCATTGGCTTCAACTTAATGTCACCAACTGCATTATCTACTACCAAGAGAGTCAGCCTATCTTTTGAAGATTTGAAGCCAGGCATTGACTTTTCTCCAGCTATGAAAGTCCTAGATGACATCTTCTTTCATTATAAAGCTGTTTTATCTCCATTGCCAATTTGTCATTTAGTATAGCTACTTTTCATGAATGATCTTAGCTACATTACCCGGACAACTTGCTGCAGCTTTTATATCAGCACTTGCTGCTTCACTTTGTACTTTTATGTTATGAAGATGGTTTCTTTCCTTCAATCTCATGTACCAACATCTGCCAGCTTCAAAATTTTTTTCTGTACCTTCTTCACCTTTCTCGCCCTTCATAGAATTAAAGAGAGTTAGGTCCTTGCTGTGGATTAGGCAGGGAGTGTTGTGGCTCCTCATTATAACAGTAACATCAAAAATCACTGATCATAGCTCACCATAACAAATTGTCTTAGTCTGTTTTCTGTGACTTATAACAGAATACCTACAACTGGGTAATTTATAAAGAAAAGAAATTCATTTTTTACAATTGTGGAGGCCGAGAAGTCCAAGGTCAAGGAACCACATCTGGTAAGGGCCTTCTTGCTGGTAGGGAGTCTTTGCAGAGTCCTGAGGTAACACAGGGCATCACATGGCAAGGGGGGGGCTGTGTGAACTCATGTCTCACTTCCTCTTCTTACACAGTCACCAGTCCCACTCTTGTGATAAACCTTTAATCATCCTTTAACCTATTAATTGATGAATAGATTAATTAATCACCTCTTAAAGACTCACCTCAGTACTGCCACATTGCTGATTAAATTTCAACATGAGTTTTGGAGAAGACAAACATCAAACCATAGCACAGATATTATAACGGTGAAAAATTTTGAAACATTGTGAGAGTTACCAACAAGTGACACAGAGACACAAAGTGTTGGAAAAATAATACTGATAGACTTGCTGAATTCAGAGTTGCTGCAAACCTTCAATTTATAAAAAACTCAGTATCTTTAAAGCACGATAAAGCAAAGGTATGCCTGTAGTTTTTTAAAAAAAAATCATTAGGTTAAATTTGATAAACTTCTGTTTATAATTTTTGTATTTGTGTTCATGAGGGATATTGGTGTATAGTTTCCTTATAATGTGTTTGTCTGGTTTTGGTGTTAGGGTAATGCTAGCTTCATAGAATGAATTGAGAAGTATTAATATTACTTCCTCTTCAATTTTTTAGAAGAGTTTTCATAGAGTTGGTATTATTTCCTCCTTAAACGTTTAATAGAGTTCACCAGTAAAGCTATTTGAGCCTTGAATTTTCTTTTGGGGAAAGTTTTAACTATAATATTGATTTATTTAATAGATAATAGGGCTATTCAAATTTGTTATTTCTTCTCATGTGAGCTTTGGTAACTTGTCCAAGTAACTTATTCATTTCATGTAAGTTGTAGAATTTATTGGCATAAAGTTGTTCATAATCTTCCCTTATTATTCTTTTAATATTTGTAGAATTTCTAATGATGTCACCTCTTTCATTTCTGATGATGGTAATTTGTGTCTTTTCTTTTTCCTGATCAGTATGGCCACAGGCTTTATTGATCTCAAAGAACTATTTTTTGTTTTCATCAATTTTCTCTATGCTTTTCTGTTTTTTATTTCTTTGATTTCTACTTTGGTCTTTATTGTATCATTCTTTCTACTTATTTTGGTTTTATTTGCTTTTCTGTTGCTAGTTTATTAAGGTAGAAGCTGAGATTCATTGATTTGGAAACTTCCTTTTCATATCTGGATTGGTTGCTATAAATTTCCCTTTAGGTACTGGGTTAGTGACATCTGACGTATGTTTTCATTCCATTCAGTTAAAAATACTTTCTAATTTCCCTCTTTATTTCTCTTTTTGATTCATGGGTTATTTAGTAGTGTTTTAATTAACTTTCAGTGATTTGAGAACTTTCCAAGGATATTTCTGTTATTGATTACTTTTAAGATTCCATTGTGTTCAGGTGACATACTTTGTGTAACTTGGATCTTTTTTAATTTGTGAAGATTTATTTCATGGCTCAAAACATTGGCTATCTTGGCAAACGTGTCATATGTCTTTGAGAAAAATATGCATTCCGATGTTGGCCATAGTGTTTTGTAAATAGCAATCAGCTCAAGTTGATTGATTTCATTATTCTAGTCTATTATATCCTATTGATTTTTTTCCTACTTATTCTATCAATTATTGAGGGATTATTGAAATCTCCAACCATAGTTGTGGGTTTGTCTATTTCTCCTTGCATTTCTATCAGTTTTTGCTTCATGTATTTTGAAGCTGTCTTGTTATTAGGTGCTTAAATGTTTATGATTGTTATATATTTCTGAATAATTTAACCTCCTGTCACTATGAATTTCTCTTCCATATTAGTATTCTTTACTCTAAAATATACTTTGTCTGACATTAATATAAGCATTCCTACTCTCTTTTGACTAGTGGTAGCATGATGTGTATATGTATATGTTTTTTACATTATCTTACTTTTACCTACTTGTATCTTTTTATTTAAAGTGCATTTCTTGCTATGTGGGGTCTTCTCTGGTTCCATACAAAACGTAAAATTAATTTTTCTACATCTGTGAGGAATGATGCTGGTATTTTAATAGGGATTGCATTGAATCTGTAGATCACTTTGGGTAGTATAGCCATTTTAACAATGTTGATTCTGCCAATCCACGAGCACGGTGTTGTTTTCCACCTGTTTACATCAGCACCTGTTATAAATTCAGTTTTCTCTAAATTGTGCATTCTAATATTTTTTTAAGAATGAAATATGACTGATTAACTATGAAAGGTTGAAAAAATATATTACTTATGGACACCTTGAGAATTGCTAGTTCAAAGAGATGTTTGCTTAATAGAATTATGCTAATTTTTTGATAGAACTTGGAATTCAAGCATATAGTCATAGGTAACTGGATAAGTAGAAAAAAGGTGACAAAATATTCATGTATATGTACATACATGAGAAAGAAATAAAGAAAAAAATCAGATCAAGTACTATCTCAATGATGTTTATTATTTGGAATATAGCTAGAACTCCTTCCTTATGTCTTTAGATCTAAGATCATTTTTAGTAATAACCTTCCATATATTATAGATTCATTTGACAAAATGTGTGTGCCTAAAATATTTTGATAAGTAGTGATGACAACATTGTTGTTAAATGAAGAAATTAATTTATATTATGTCTAGTCCTCTAACTCACAGGGTAAACGTTGCACTGTAAGCTTGTAAACCTAAAATAGAAACTTTTCTGTTGATAGCAAAGAGGAATGATTTTCATTATCATATGACTTTGTAGCTACTTCCCATTAGATGTGAGATACCCATTCATACTCTTCTGGAACCAGAGAATCCATTATTAGATCCTCCCCTCACTCTCTTGGCATCTCTTTAAAGCAGCTTTTAGGTGTGGGAGGAAAATAGGTAGTTCAACACTCTCTAATTCCACAAAGTCTTTTAATGTGAAAAGATCCTTCCATGTATAGCATTTATTAGTTAAATGATTCATTTCTTTTCAGTCCAAATGAGAGAATCTACAGAGATTCCTTCTTATGCAACTACAAATTCCCTTTTCAGATGTACAAATTGCAAATTTTCTCTAGGCACAAACTACATTTTGACTTTGACACTGTTAAAAACTTCAAAGAGAAGCTTCCAAAGTCTCAGCAATTTTAGGAGATCAATCATTTCTCTACATGGAAAAGATATCTTAGTGTACTAAGAGGGCTTTTTATCTTGCTTAAAGTATTACTGCACCCAAATGCGGCCCAGCCTAGGTCCCTTAGCTCACCACACAAAAAGCCAATTACTGAGGTAATGAGTATTGCCAGAGAAGAAAGGGTTTTATTAACGTTGATGTCAGCCGGGAGATATTTCCCAAATCCATATCCCTGACTGACTGAGGGCAAGGGCTTTTGTAGTGGGTTGTGGCATGCAGGTCACGTTGCATAGAGTTTGAAGTCATGAGGTTCACAGGTGGTCTGGTTCAATAGTCAGCTGTTAGTGATGGATGGTGTGTCATCTGGAAGTCCTGTAGAGAAGTTACTTAATCAAGAAGATTACAATGTTCTGCTCATTAGGCGTGACTAGTCTAAATGTCTGAAGTATTGGAGAAAGAACAAAAAATAACTTCGGGGAAAGTCATTTTGCAAGGCTAATTGCAAAAGGTGAAGACTCATAAACTCTGAGTCAGAAAAGTCCTTGGAGATCATCTAGTTCAGAGGTTGTCCAACTTTTTCTGTAAGGACCAAATCATAACTATTTCAGGCTTTACAGGCCAAGAGACAATGGTCTCAATTCTTGAAGCAGCTGTTCCCACTGAAGGGCTAATAGACTTGTTTACACTTTACTTATAAAAATGTGAAGAAACACCCTTTACTCTTGGGCCACACAAAAATAGGTGGTGGGATGGATTCGGCCCATGGGACATAGTATGCCAGGTCCACAACTATCTCACTGGGTTTTCTTCAATTTCAAAGTATAATGGGGGAACAAATGTTTTTGGTTACAAGGATCACCTTTGTAATGCTTTAGTCAGGGTTATAAGTGTGCTGGTAACCTAGATAGTGTTAATTGTTCCCATTAGGTAGGTTTTTGCCCATCCCCCTTCCAACCTCCCCTGATTGATTTCCATTGAGTTATATTACCATCTAGGCATATATGTGCTCATTGGTTGGTTTCAATTTAACACTATTGGTGGGAGTGCAAATTAGTACAACCTGTATGGAAAACAGTATGGAGATTCCTCAAAGAACTAAAAGTAGCTCACTGTTTCTTAAAGTGGGCTATACTTCCTTAGGATGCTTGTTTAAAGACCTGGGCATTTTGGCTTATTTCCTTGGTATTAAATTGTAGGTGGACATTCTTAGTGATGAAGCTTTCTAAAAGTAAACCTCTATGGAAATATACAATGTATAATGATGGGGATAGTTTACAGAAAAAGGAGGATCACTCAGGAGACAAGTCCCATGAGTAGTGAGTTTTACTTCCTTTAGAAAGTAAAGGGGCTTGTTGCCATGCTCTCCTTCCCATACTTCCATGCAACTCCCTATTTAAGCCCTAAATCACTAAAAATTTTCAAAACACAAGCTGTAGTTTCCCATCCAAGTACTGGCAGGAGGGAGGGGGAGGGGGAGGAGGGAGGAGGGGATGGGTATATGCATACACAAAGAGTGCAATGCGCACCAGCTGAAGGATGGACATATTTGAAAGTCGGACTTAGGAGGGGGAGGGCAAGGGCAACATATATAACCTAAACATCTGTTCCCCCATAATATGCTGAAATTTAAAAAAAAAAGATAATGAGGAAAGAAAAGTAAAACTGAACAATGGAAGTAGGGATAATGAGGGAAAGGAAGAGAAAATGAATGTGAGGGACCCCAATATTGTCACTAGAGGACAGGTTTGTAAATCTGCTTCTACAGTCAT
>CAUYSK010101694.1:0-44184 GCA_963575035.1 Avahi laniger
AGTATGGAGATTCCTCAAGAATTGAAAGTAGACTTTAACAACTGATTCAGCATCCCACTACTGGGTATTTACCCAAAGGAAAAAAAAACATTTTATAAAAAACGTGCACTCCAATGTTTACAGCAGCACAGTTCACAACTGCAAAGACGTGGAATCAACCCAGGTGTCCATCAACACATGAGTGGATTAATAAAATGTGGTATATGTATACCACGGAGTATTACTCAACCATAAAAAAGGTGAACTAATACCTTCTGTAACAACCTAGATGGAACTGAAGACCATTCTTCTGAGTGAAGTATCACAAGAATAGAAAAACAAACACCACACGTACTATTAAATAGGAACTAAATGATCAAAACTCATGTACATATGGTAGTAAAATTCAATGGAAATCAAGCAGCTGAGGGAGGGAGGGAGGATGGGATGGGTTAATTCACACCTAATGGGTACAATGTACACTATCTGGGTGATGGGCACACTTATAACTTTGACTCAAACTGTACAAAAGTAATTCATATAACCAAAATGTTTGTACCCCTGTAATAGTCTAAAATAAAAAAAAGAAAGAAAAAATATGATGGACAGAAATCAGTCATACTCATTGTTGCTAAAAAAATGTTTATAAATAAACAATTTTTTAATAAAAGAAACTTAGTCTAGTTATTATTAAATCTGAAGAATCCTTGAATAAAAGTCTAATGACTATTATATCTGAAAAGAAAAAATATTAATAGCAGTTTCTGCTATTAACAGCAACGCCTTAGCATTTATAAACATCGAATCTTTTTAATTCTGAGAGTTCAATGTAATTTTCATTTATACAGTAAACTTAAACTCAAGGAGTTCAAGTGACTTACCCAAGGAAATTATCAATGCACTTAATTAATAGCACATGCCTCCAGAACTGTGAAGTATTGTAAAATTACTCTTAAGAGAACTTATGAGAATTAAAAAAATTAAAATTATAGTATTTTCATTTAAAAATATTATTTCTAGGTAAACCTAAAACATATTTTAAAACAATAAAAGCACTTTACTGCTCAAAATTTCACACCTGATGTTAGTCGGATGGACTATTTGGGTTTTTCTTTACCTCTTCTGTTGCTATATTCACTTCAAACAAGTTAGTAAAATATTCAATAAGTCAATGGAGAGGAATGTGAAGACTGAATAATCTATGAATTAAACTCATCTTCTAAAATTAAAAAACAAATTTCCTTATCAGTAATGTGAAAATGAAGGTTCGCAGAACATTCAAAATAAAATCTGCTGCAACCTATCTAAAAATGGGAAGTTATTTTCTGTCCTAGTCCCAAGAAGCATCAGTTCCCAATATTTTACACTAACATAAATACTTTCTTTGGCCTTTTACAATCACTCACATATGCACAAAATAAGTAAAAATTAGTAGTAAATGTCTCTCTGCTAAAAAATAACTGTCACCTTGGTTCTTCCTAAAAATTGTCACCAGACTATTAAATTTAATTATAACAATTACAATTTTAATTTCTAACAAACTGTAAATTTTAAAACCCTGGAGACAATGGAGGGGGGTAGATATCACTGACAGTCTCATCACTGTAACACTGCATTCCGACATGGCATGTATTTTTTTCATCTGCTGTATCTTTCCATGTTGTTACATGGATAATTATTTTTGCATACTATACTTAAGAGACAAACTATAATTTATTATCACTGACAGTCTCATCACTTTAACGCTCTAGTCCAACATTGTATGTATGTATTTTTTTCATCTGCTTTATCTTTCCATGTTATTACATGGATAATTATTTTTGCATACTATATTTAAGAGACAAACCATAATTTATTTAATCAACTTTCTCTTTGGAAAAATTTAGATGGCTTCTAATTTTTCCGCATAGAAAGTAATGATGGGATGACTACTTATTCTGCATATAGCTTTCTGCTACTCTATTAACAATCAACCTAATACGGTTATGCATCATTTAATGACAGGGTGGCGGATGGGGGAGGCAATACATTCTGAGAAAGGTGTCATTAGGTGATTTTGTTGTTATGCAAACATCCCAGAGTGTACTTACACAAACCTAGATGATGCAGACTACTACACAGCTAGGCTATAAACCCGTGCAACTTGTTATTGTCCTATATAGTGTAGGCAACTGTAACACAGGGGAAGTATTTAAACATAGTAGCTAAACATAGAAAAGGTACAGTAAAAATATTGTGGTATACTCTTATGGGACCACGGTCCTCTATGTGGTTCCTTATTGACAGAAACATGGGATGCGGCACATGAATATAAGCTATTTCTACTCTATCACTGCCTATGTATCTTCATAATTCCTCACTATCTTACAGTAAAAGTTTAGGCTGCCCCACATTTGTTCATTACTATTCATCTCTGGTTTTTGTTCTTCTCTTTTATTAATCATCTACTTCATAAAAAAAGGTGACTCTATCCCACTCATACAAACCCATACACGCCCAATGGTTTGTTTTCATACTGTTCCTTGTGTTAGTCTGCTTTCTTGAATACGGAAGAATACGTTTTTCTTCTTTATTTCTAACCAATTCCTTCATGCCCATCAAAATTCAACATCCTAAGCCAACTTACAATTCAAAGTATACATATGTTTCAAATAATTATTTAACTAAAATTAATATTATCGGGTAGTAAATTATGCAGGCCATTTAAAATTCACTAAAATAATTAGCTTTTCATGTACGATGATTTGGTAAGAAACTAACAACAGTGGTAAAACTCAGTTTTCAAAAGAAGTCTGATTATTTTTCTAATAAACAAGTTAAATCTTAATCCAATTTCAAAAGATCACAATGTCAGCTAAGCGTTGTTGGCTACCCTCCTTTAAATACACTAACTGTCCACAGTTTAAGTAATTCCCTCCAAAACTGTCAGCCAAGTCGGAGAGTAATTATTTTCCCATTCCACAGTAACTGACACTAAAATTACACAGATATGCCAGACAACATTCTAAGCAATTGTCCAATTTACTGTTATATTACTAACGTACAGAATAAACAGATAAAATTCTTGACTAAATAAATCTTTGCCCTTTGCAGCTTATATTAGATTATAAAGACAGTGAACAAAGTAAGCATATGGTGTCGTTTTTACTTTAATACATTATTTCCAACTGGTAGCCCATTCAAAACAAGGGAAACTTTATTTATACTAAAGTGTATAACTTACCTGCAAATCCAGTCAATTTTAAAGACACCTCCCAGCATTTTAGCATTCATTCCTGCTGGAAGCACCCAGTGTATAGGAGATCCTCCATGATGCGATTCTGAAGAAAGCCTTGCAAACCCTAAGGGAATCAGATCACAACATTATATGTAGATGCTAATATAATTAATGTTTTCATATGTCCAAGTTATTTTTATTCTTACCTTGAAATTTTCCACTCTCTCTGACAGAAAATATTAAGATAACACTTCTTGCAGATCTGAAGGCAGCATTTAATTTCTTTTCATTTACAGGGAGCGTGGACCATACACCCTATACAAATAACATAAAGATCACAAATTGAAATTAACTGCAAATCTATCGTGTTTCCAGTAATATCTGCATAGGAGCAAGGCTACATATAGATTTACATGTGCTTTAAATTTCAGTAAGCTATAATAAAGAAAGGTCTTATTCATCGGCTGTCAAAATAATGTAGTTATAATTCATAAAAAAACAACCAGCTATAATTATTTTAAAATAAACCATTTATTGTGATAAATACATGCTATTTGAAGGTGAATCGCAAGTTGTATGCTTGTCTCCCCGAAACTGTGCCTAATCAAATAATCAAAAATTACTATTTTAGCAAACTCCTAAGTGAAGAATGTCAAGATTCTAGCATTTTCCTATATTTAAGTTCATTTTATTTTCTAAGTGATTTTTCAAGTTCAAATTTTTATGTATGCTTGGCTAAAGATGCCTGTGTTTTACCTAGAGCTAGAACATAGTTATTTAATAATTTCTGAAGCATTTTAACCAATTTCTTCATTCATAAAAAATAAAAAGAGATGTAACTGTAAGTAAGACAAGGCAGAAGTTCTAATTCCGCTCATACCAATCTGTTCATACAAACTACATCTTCTCACTCACTCTAAGCGCTTAATTACAAGCATCCCTCAGTCTCTGTGAGGGATAGTTTCAGGACCCACTGTGGATACCAAAATCCCCAGATGCTCGGTCCCTCGTATAAAATGGCATAGTATCTGTGTATATAATGCATGCACATCCTCCCGTATACTTTAAATCATCTCTAGAATACTTACAAAAACTCATACAATATAAATGCTATGTAAACAGCTGTTATACTATATTGGTTTTTTGTGTTGTTGTATTTTTTCCTTTACTTCAATCTGTGGTTGAATCCAAAGACGTGGAACCCATGGATACAGAGAGGGCCACTGTGCTTCGGCCTACATTCACTTCAGCTGGGTAACAGAGTAAGTTATCACTACACAGGCTATCTGGTATATTGTTTCTTTCTGTTTGTAAAGTTTTATTGGTAATCCTTGACTTAAGTTAGAAATATAGAATATTGAGATATTACAAATATATTATAAATATAGAAATATAGAATATAGATATATGGTTAGAAAAAAATTAACTTTAGTTTTAATTTTTTGAAAATCAGTTGAAACTATACAGTACTCAATTTAAACCAAGAATAGCAAAACATTATAATAGCTGCTATAACACACAAATTTATTTTTGTAGCAAAAATATAAAATGAAAATTAGTTATCTTACGACATCCTACAGCAACTGGGCATATCCTTTTTGTAAAGTCTGGAGTGAGCCAGTAAGCTAATTCTTCCCTTTTCTTCTAAACCCAAGTATTCTTACTTCTAAAAAATAAAAGAAACTCTCCAGAAAGGAACAAATTCTTTTCAAAAGAATCTCAAAGTATAAAACAAGCATCAATATAAAACAAAAATTGGTTAACTAAAGAAATTTAAAACTATTAGCACAATAAATAAGCAACTGAAAAGTACAGAAACAAAAATCAACAGAGGCAGATTTTTTATAGTATAAAGTTAAACTAGTCTTCAACACTGAATATTCTGACTCCTAAAATCCATCTATAAAAGAAAATCCAAATTCCTACTAGGTTGCCTAATAGTAACTGGCCACAAACCAGATTCTAAGTGGCAACTGGGAGGTGGATCTTTAAAGCTACAATGAAAAGTATAGTATCTTACGTTACCGAAGATAATTCAAGTCCAATTTCCCATTTAAAAATTTCAAGATTAGGGTAGTTTCAACAGAACTGATGCTCATAATACCTTAGCTTTGGCAAGAGACACATTCTCATGGTTGTTACTCTTTATGAGGAAAAATCTTGCATCCTGAAGGACATATTTGAGTTTACTGGTTTGATCTGAAAAAAAGACATCCAAATTGATTAACCATAGGCCATTACCGCATAAAGGGGTGTAAATTGTACTAACTGAAATTAGCCCTCCACAACCCAACTAAACTTTTAAAACTCCACAATCACCCATTCAACCTGGAAAGCTAAGCCACGACATGTAATAAAGTGAAGTTAAAAAAAGACAACCAGCATTTTGCAAGAAGGTAAATCTAATCCAGTGATGTTCCGATATATCAGATTCATAATATTTAAGAATGAAAATGGCCACGAGTTTTATAGAATTTGTATCAGATTTATTTAAAGAGTAATAATAGACCATTATGCTATTAAAAAAACATATATATACCATCCCATTTTGTCCAAAAACTAAAATATCTTGAAATGTTTGGTATGGCCCTAAAGCATAGGTAGTAAGAAGTGGACACAGAACTTTCTATGTAAGATCATATTAATTTTTTCCCTTAACTTAATATATCAGAACATTACTACATTAAAACCAACTATTAATGGAGAACTAATAAGGCAAAATAATGACTTTATGCAGCATGCAATGGAAACAATTTCAAATTTAAATGATACCTTTTCGGACAGCACGAACGGAAGATGATAATTTCTCATGCTTCTTTTCTGAACCTGTATTTAGCCAAAGTACATTTGTTCAGATTGAGCTTTAATAGAGATAAGACAAAATTTCTACAGTCTTGTCACATAAAATTCTCAGTCAAGACAAATTATTCCTCCTGGCGCACCCACACACACAAAAAAATACTTCTCAATGTGTACGAGTGTTTTGCTTTTTGGGTTGTTTGGATTTTTTTAAAAAATATATTTGAACAATTTCCCACTCAGAAAACTAGTCACTGAATCATCATCTTCCAAGAAAAAAAAAAAAAAAGTAAAAATTCCACTTAAGCAATAACAGAACAGGATTAAAATAATAAGAAAAAGCTTAGTTTCCTCTAGAATTATTACACTGAACATGCCAAAATCAGTACTAATGGACATCAACAAGTTCACACTAAACTACAGCCTCCACACACTTCTAAAGCAGATTACATTAGAATCGGTCAGATATGATCACAAATAAAGGTAAAATGAGAATACCTGCATATGACTCTGAGGCAGAGCTTCCACTTCTATCAAAAACAATTGGAGATATGCCTCTGGCTCTCTTCCTTTCCTTCTTTTTCTCATCTAAAAAGAATCCAAACAAGAGTTTTTCAAATATCACAATACAGAAACTAACACAATCAAACAAGAAAGTATCGTATCATCATGTGTCTGGTTTTTGCACGGCCCTTATATTAAGTCAATCTTTATCTCTTCTCCTGACCCCTCAATTTCCTCAGATAGTGTTCTATTTTAAAGACACTGTTCAAAAATTATATGACAGCCAACTATTTAAAGAGCTTTAAATAAATTCTCTCTATAATTCCCAAAACAAGTTCATGAGCTATTCTCATTTACAGATGAAGAAACCTCAGCTTATGGGGGGGGGGTCAGGCAACTTGGCCAGGGTCTAGGTTCCTGGCTGGCAGAACTTAGACTCAAAGGCAGGTCCCCTGGGTTGAGAGTACAAGCCCTGAGCTCTATTCTTATCGAGTGAATGAAAAAGATACTTTACTACTATCCCTGAAAGGGACTACATGTCTAACTAGTTTTGAGGGGTTTTATTGTTGTTGTTGTTGTTATTATTATTATTTCCTTCAAAAGTTCTCACATATCTCTTTTAAATTTTACTTCATGGATATTTCCTTTCAGGAGTATAAGCACTACAAGTTGATCACACTAAAAATAATGCATCCCTTGTGGCTGTTTCAAAAAGATTATTTTATGGTTCAAGGTACTAAAGATTCCTTACTGAGATAATGCAGGGGACAAAATAGAAGCAGAAGATCCTGCCCAATTGTTGTTATATAATGCTAAACCTAGCATTAGTATGAAAAATCGAAAAGGAATTTTCTTCAATAATTCCCACTGCTCTTAAATTTATTGCCCCCTCCCTCAACTATTACCCCCAGGTCAAAAAAAAAAAAAAAAGTCATCTAATAAAAGTTTTATCAATGAACATATTGCTTTTATAAAGATGCTACTAAAAATTCTGAGGAAAAAATAAGGTAAAATAAACTGCAATCTAGAATATTAAGAACAGAAACTAAACTGTGAGATCCCTGGTATCTAAAAACTGGCATCTCCATAGGCAGGTGCAGTGGCTCACGTCTGTAATCCTGGATCTTTGGGAGGCTGAGGTTGAAGGACCGTGTGAGGCCAGGGGTTCAGAATCAGCCTGGGCAACACAGCCTTACCTCTACAACAGATTAAAAAAAAAAAAAAATTAGCCAAGCATGGTGGTGCTTGACTGTAGTCCTAGCTACTCAGGAGGCTGAGGCAGGAGGACTGCCTGAGGCCAGGAATTTGAGGCTGCAATGAACTATGATAACACCATTGCACTATAGCCTGGGTGACAGAACGAGACTCCTTCTCCATTAAAAAAACAAAAAACAAAAAATCCAAAACCAACATCTCCTAATTAAAGAGTTTCAAATCCATCCCATTTTTCTTTCATGAATTATAAAGAGAAACTACCATATGAAAAAAATAACTTGCTGCACACTAAAAACAGTACCCAAATGCACGTTCCATATAAGGAATTCTCCTTTAATAAGGAAAATAAGGGTTCCAGGTATTTCTTTTAAAACAACGAACTTCTTCTATTAACAGTTTTGATATCAAAATTTATTAAAAAATACGGGCTACCATTCAATTTGAAATGTCTTCTCCACAAAAATAAAGTATCATCAAGTACCTAGCTACAGTACTGGCATCATCTAATCTAGGTTATTAAAAACGCAGATTAGTTCAGGCCCTATCCATTTAAATAAGTCCCCTTTGACTGACATAAACATTCAAGTTTAAGAAACACTATTCCTAACAGATATCAAAAAGAAGATTCTTTTTTATTTCAGCATATTATAGGGGTACAAACGTTTAGGGTTCATATGTTGCCCTTGGCCCCCTCTTCCCCCAAAAAGAAGATTCTTATAACAAAATGTTCCCTTCCCCAATGGGTGGTTTCACATCTCCTCCACAACAAAAGAACATTCGATGCATACTGCCAATGCAATTTTTGTTCCTTAACCATTATTATGAATTATAAAAGATATATCCCATCAGTTTGCAAAAAGTATGATGGGAGCATGAAATTAAAGATTCTAATTTTTACATCAAACCTAACTACTCATCTATTTAACTCTTTAACCTTCTTAAAAACCTTGTTTCAACTCACAAACCTACAACTCCAGTGAACAAAAGGCTGATTTTACTACAGTTTGCTTATGTAGCAATCTGGTAGCACCTTTACATAAGACAGTCATGAGACTTTAATCACCATAAAGCAGCCAGGGGTCTATAAGCCCTGACGTCTCCTTGCTGTGCTCTCAGGGTTTCCTCTGACCAGAGGGTTCCTTCAGCCTAGTGATTGCAACTACCTAATAGTCATACATTTTTTTCTCATGGATGAGATAGGGGAAAAAGAGGCAGGACATGTAGTACTGAAAAAATGACTCAAGATAAGCTCTTACCCAATCTTTCCACAGGAATCTTATTTAGACTCTGCTTCTCCATCTTGTACACTTTCATCCCAGCCTCTGTGGACCCTGTCTCAGCCAGTCAACTCACAGGTACAGAATTAAGAAAAAAGTTTGTGTTCCCAAGGAAAAAAAGAATTGTTTTGGTCCTACTGACACATGATAGAAATCTAGGGGCATTTTCCCATGGAAATATTGTAATATGTAGTGGACAGGTTTCTTATGAATATACTTTGAGTACATCAGTGTTTTAAATAAGCTGTTGTCGACTGGTATGAAAATTTAAGAACTTACGACATAAAAATCTGAAATACATTTCCTTATAGAGAAACAACTGGACTTGTGTTCCTTTTTTTTAAGACAGAATCTCCCTCTGTCTCCCCCTGTAGTGTGCAGTGGCATCATCATAGCTCACTGCAACCTCAAACTCCTCAGGCTCAAGTGATCCTCCTGTTTCAGTCTCCCGAATAAGGGCCTACAGGTGTGCACCATGATGCCTGGTTAATTTTTCTATTTTTAGTAGAGATAGGGTCTTACTCTTGTTGAGGCTGGTCTCGAACTCCTGAGCTAAAGCACTCCTCCCACCTCGGCCTCCCAGAGTGCTCCGATTACAGGTGTGAGCCATTGTACCCAGCCTGGATTTGCGTTCATTTACAACACACACAGTCAATCTGAAGCTGGGAAACACCTTTACTGAAACATGCAAATCTCATTCAAATTATACACATGTATTTACAACACTCAATAGCATACAACTGACTATAAAAGATGGCAAGACAATCCTACTAATATCCTCCATCTCTCAAAAACTGCGTAACTTGAACATTTTCAAGAACTAAATCAATCAAGGTTTCTTCCCCCCAAAACAAAGTTTTACATAAGAAGTAGTACCTGACCCATCTGTGCCTGAACCAGATCTGACAGATCCATCTGTGAAGGAAACGGATTCAGAACCGGAGTCGCTGGCCTCACTTCGAGTGTCATAGTCATTTCCCTCCTCCTTCTGGTCTCTCTCATCCTGTTCGTATTCTTCTTCTTCCTCCTCCTCCTCCTCCTCTTCTTCCTCCTCCTCCTCTTCTTCCTCCTCTTCCTCTCCATCTTCATCCACCTCTTCATCTTCTTCTACCTCTTCATCTTCCTCTACATCTTCTTCCACTCCTTCCTCCTCGTTCTCGGTGTTGTTGCCTTGTTCATCAGAAGAACCACTGCTGCCAGTCTCACGGTCGGAGCCGTATTCTTCAGAGTTCACTTCTTCCTTAGAAGACTGGCTGGATCTGCTTGCACGTCTATCCACTTCAAGCCCAACTCTCTGATGTTTAAAGAAAAAGGGAATCAGCAGTCATACAACAGACAAGGTCAGAGCGAATGAGCAGTTCTAAAGCATCAAAAAGCATTGCTGTTTTATATCTGCAATAATATTACTACCTCAGAACCATCTGGCGTAGGGGATTTGGTCCTCCTTTCAGGATCCCTTTTCCGGAGGCAAGTTTTTTCAGGTTGACTCTTATAAGGTTCTCTGGAGGCACTGCTTGACAGACGAATTTTGCGATCAGCATCTAGACGCTTACTTCGTTCAGATCTTTGATATTCCTCATTTTTATATTCTGTGACTGATTTTCCTTTTGTACTAACTATTCTTTTGTTATTGCTAACAGATGAGCTCAATGGCTTAGAGATTAATTGTCTTGAATGGACAGAAGGCTTTTGTCGCTTAGTGTCAGTAGATTCCATTCGATCACTTTTTCTTTTTGATCCTTTAAAATACAATTTAAAAAGACACAAAGTATTTGTGATATTCCACTTATTTCACGAAAGATTAACAGATAACATACATCAGGGAGTATAAAGCCTCATTTCTTTAAAATGTCTTCTAAAGTATTTTTACTCCAGAGTTAATCTAAAGGAAAACATAGCTTTTGACTATTGTAATAAATCCATATATTTAGTAAGTTTCATCTATTAAAAAAAACAGTTTGTCACGTTTGGTGTTAACCACCTTCAAGGAACAAGTACAGAAGCAGTTCTTAAGAAATTGCATCTCGTTCTATTTATAGTCATTTTAACAAAAATAGTAGAAATCTTACATACCCTTTTTCTCGTTTTTATCTTGTTCACTCTCTGGATTATACAGTTCATCATCCTGTTCTGGTACTTCAGTCAAAATATCATCTAGAACATTAAGTTCTCCATCTGCAAATAAAATTAAGAATTAATAGAAAAAAATCAGTATCGTTGCACATTTATTTTAAGTACTTACTAAATGTGAGATCATAAACCCCAAGGATTTTTTATTTCAGGATTATGACACAAGATTCATTTCTATAAAACAATACAAGGCAAAGGATATACACAGAGGTCTTCTACAAAGCTAGGAGTTTACATCCCGTAGGTTATAAAAAGATATACTGGGGTACACAAAGGGATTTTTATTTTGACCTTTAATTTCTAACTTGTCATGGCTTTAGAATGTACACAATTAATCAGTCTAGAAATACATGTGTACAATTGATAAGTAACATTTATCAAAATGTGTACTCTCCACAACAGTACAAAGGAAAATCTAGTAATTTTACAGTGCAGAAATAAGGCAAATGCCAGCTTAATCAGGTAATCAAAGTTAACATCATCAATAATGGGACAAATCAGTATCACAGAACTCCTGTTATGATGCTCTAAGAAAAACAGAACAATGCTTTTGTGATATTCCTATGCAAAGTGCAAAATCTAACCCTACATATGAGGAAACATCAGACAACCCAAATTAAAGAGCATCCTAACATGTCACTGTCATGAAACACAAAGGCTAAGGAACTATTCCATAATAAAGGAGACTAAAAAGATATGATAACTGAACACAACCCATGATCTGAAATATAACTGGGAAAACTACTGAAATCTGAATAAGGCTTGTAGATCAGAGTAAGTAGCAATGATAATTTTCTGAATTGATAGTACTATGCTTCAGTAAAAGTCCTTATTTATATGAAATCGTTATTTAGGGGAAAAGATACACCATGTCTGCAACTGACAAATGGTTCTGAAAAAGAAAAAATTGTGCATGTGTACATAGATTGAGAGAGGATAAGAAAAACACAATAAAATGTTAACATTTGCAGAATGTGGTTGGAGAGGAAAAGAAAATTCTCTGTACTACTCTTGTACCTATTCTGTTTATTTGAAATTATGTCAAAATAAAAAGTAAAAAAAAAAAAAATCACTGATGTGTTACACAATCAAAAAAGTTGCAACCTGCTGGTGGATTATAGAAGTTTAACTTGTTCAGAAAAGGTAACCATGACTATATTGACATTCAAGGATCATGTAAACAGCAAAGTTTTGTTTCCCTACCACCACCCTGTCCAACAAGACAAAATAAATCTTAGAAATATATGCAGATACCACTTTAAACTGATTTTTTCCTTTTAATTCTCTCCAAAGAGAAAAGGAAAAAAAAAAGTTGATTTTTAAATAATATACTAAAAGCTTTGTGCTTTTCTTAAGCACAAAGTATTCCAGTATGAAAAATGTCTTTCCAAATTTAAGATGTAGCAAAGGGTAAGTATAAAGTCATGAAAACTGATGAGACAGAAAGTTGTATTTGTGGCTCCAAGAAAAAGCAAAGCCCACTCCAAGTATAGCAAAGTTTATTAATTAATCTGGGGTCTATGAACAGGTTAGATGGGATTCAAATTTCCCCAAAGGGGTAAGAATCGGTGCCTAATAAGACTGAAACAGTTAATGTAGGATGTAAGAAGGGAAATAAGCTTGCACAAGAAATGGAAAAGGTTAACATTTTCCTCTATATTTGGAGACAGACAGTTTCTATTTAACAAGGATATTTGAAAACTACTGTGTCTGGAATGGCATAACAATTAATTTTGTTGGGTGGTATCAATGCTGATCTGTACCTTACCATTTTCCTAAAATAAAAATATACTATAACGGATTTTTATTTTGGTTTACTTATTTTTTTAACTGTTATTTAAAATCCAGATATGCCAACCAAAAAAAGCTTCTCTCATCTTCTAGATTTATGTTTTTCACTAAAGACAAAATTCCCTCAAGATCTGAATGGTGACAGGGCGTGGTGGCCCATGGCTGTAATCCCAGCATTTTGGGAGGCCACTGCAGCCTTGGGTTTAAGCAATCCTATTGCCTCAGCCTCTAGAGTAGCTAGGACTACAGGCGCATGCCACCAAGCCCAGCTAATTCTTATTTTCTGTAGAGGTAGTGTCTCACTCTATGTTGCTCAGGTTAATCTCAAACTCCTGGCCTCAAACCATCCTCCTGCCTCGGCCTCCCAAAGTGCTGGGATTATAGGCATGAACTACCATGTCTGGCCAGAATCAAACATATTTGCAGAAGACAAAAAGAAAAAATTTAAAACTATCACAACAAAATAGGCAATTAAGTAAATACAGTGCTACACAAATCTTTTCATAAAGTCACTAGATCTTAATTAGAAATATCACTCCTAAGGCTGAATATTTACATGAAATTATATATTTTATATGCATCAAATTTAATAAATGCAGAATGAAAGAATTATGCAGGGAGTGAATTTAAATCAATTTAAATTTTAAAAACATGTCTAAATCATGGTTTCCCCATAAAAAGCGGTATTACTGTTTTAAAAAAGTGTTAATGAATTCAAATTCGTATATTAATTGCAGTTTTATAAAAGTACCTACAAACTTTTGCAAGACAAATATTAACCAATCCTTAATAAAATACCTTACAACTTTACCATTTTATCACCATCACATGTATTATATACACATACGACATGAAATAAATAAGGCATGTCTTATCGCCCATTACTTTGAAGATAAAGAAACATAAGTTCAAGTTGACCAAATACATTTGTCTAATAACAGTGGAATATTTTGTCTGGAGTTCTGGCTTTTCTAAATCTATAGTTAAATTAGATGGGGAACATTAAAAACACCTTATGCATAAAGAACACAACGCAAATGCAAAATATTAAAAGATCGTATGCGTGTAGATTAACTTCAAATTAGTGTACTACAAAGTTCTGTATTTCTAACATTAAAACGTCTTAAATTTATTTGGATATTTAAGATCAACTACAACATCCTCACTTGATAATGCATACATTTTTATCTATATTATAGTCCATGACATCAATACGCTGTGTGGTTGGTTTTACCACAAATTAAGAAACTAAAATCTGCAGAATATGGCTCATGGCCTGTTTCTGTATGGCCTGTAAGAATAGTTTTCATATTTTTAAGGCTTTTAAAAAAAAAATTAAAAAATTTGCCAACCCCTGATATAAACGACCGCATTTTTAAGTTACTTTTCTCCACCACTGAAAGTATTTATATATTTACTGAAATAGGATAAACAGAGCAAAGAGATTTGGAGGCAAGAAAATGCAGGTTATTGCTTAAGAGCTAGGTATTAGGAAAGTCCCAGTTTTTCTGAGCTCAAGTTTCTTCACCTCTGATCACAGGCATTTAGAATAAAAAGATCAGTGTTAGGGGAAAAAAAAGGAGGACAATTATTTGAATCGCCTGATGAATTTTTCAAACTTTAAGTCTTTTCTTGAGACTAACAGACTCTAATAAACCCTACCTGCCCCAGCCCTTTTACTAATGACTCGGCGACATAATACACAAAATCTGGTCCAGAACATAAAACAAAATCCTTTCCTAAAACAATCCTTTCTTCAACAAAACAAGTACTAGCCACTGCTGTGTATCACCCCAAAATTTGGTGGCTTAAAACAGTAACAATTATTTTTGATTATGGCTCATGGTTCTGGGGCTCAACTAGGGTCCCTCGTGTGGTTGCAGTAAAATGCATGGGAATGAAATCATCCAAAAGCTTGTTGAGTCACGAGTCTGGCTGACACCTAAGCTGGGAAGACTCAAAGCAGCTAGAGCTTCTGGGGCACTGGACCGCTCTGCGGTCACTCTCCACCACAGCAGCTTCAGGGTAGGCAGACCCCTTACGTGGTGGATTAGGACGCTAAATGTGTACTTCCAGAGAAAGGACCATGAAGACGCTCAGCACCACCACCACAGTATTTTACTCAGAGGCAATCATGAAAGCCCACCCAGGTTCAAAGGGAACACATTTATTATTGGGAGAAGTGTCAATATGTGGTGGAGGTTTTCGAAGCTACCACGTATACTTAGTTTTATTTAACTGTAAGGATTTTAATTATATATGTAAGGTGCCTTTTTAAAAACCAAAAACTGGCCTTAAAAGGCCAAATGTTGGTCCTTATAGCATTGGATTATAAGGCTAATGTAAGCTGCTTCCTCTGGCCACTTCCTTCATTGGTTTGAAAAAGTACACTTTACATATATTTTAATTCATTTTTTTCAATTTAGAAAGAATTAGTAATAAAGAAAGGAAACATTTTAATACTCTCCCAAGCTACTGCTGTTAAAGACTATAATCATCATTGGCATATCTTTTTTGGAAAGAAGTAATTAACTCTTTAAGAAATAAAGTAACATCTGCTAGCTCTAGGGTGACTTTTTAAAACTCCCTTAATAAATGTTTTAAATCACTTTGTCTTGAAATATAGTATTACTGATATCCTATATAGAGATATGGATACATTCAATTACTTCACAGTAGTTGGTAGCAGCACCCCAATCAAAGAATATTAACGGTAAAATGAACAAAGGTTAGCAAATGTCAGATTAAGAAAACTTCTATATTTCTCCGTCAAAAGGAACAAAAAGAAAAAAAAAAAGAAAAAAGAAAACTTCTATAAACATACAATTCATGACTACAAAAATAATCCTAATTTCTAGAGATACAGCAATTCACAGCTGGGGGCAGTGGATCATATCTGTAATCCCAGCACTTTGGGAGGCTGAGGCAGGAGGATCGATAACTTGAGGCCAGGAGTTTAAACACCAGCCTAGGCAATTTAGCCTCCACAAAAAAAAAATTACCCAGGCATGGTGGCAGCTACTTGGGAAGCTGAGGTGGGAAGACTGAGCCCAGGAGTTCGAGGCTGCAGTGAGCTATGATCACATCACTGCACTCCAGCCTGGACAACAGAGTGAGATCTCACCTCCAAAAAAAAAAAAAAAAGGCACTTCACAATGAAAGTTTTTTTGATGTCTACATAGAGAACTATACAGACTTTAAAAATCATTTTTAAATCTCTAAAACGGTTTCAAAACTAAGATGCCACGACAATATAGATTTTTTTTGTAATGCACCAGTGCTCAATGAAGCAATACTTCATTTCCATTTAGGGCTAAAACTCAAAACCATCCAAAAGTTATACATTAGTAACTTACATGATAAATCCAGCTCTTGGATGCTTTGTTTTTGAAAATTCCAAGGATTTAATATAAAAAAAAATCCCACTTTTTAAAAGGATTATTTGACCGTTAAGGGGCCCAGATTCTCACCTGGAAACAACCAGCTGGAGCAGTCCTGATACTCTTCTGTCAAGACACAGAGAAGGTAACATATGTCAAGGTTTTGCATGAGACAACCTGACTTTATACCTGGTGAATCAGCGTATTTACTATTACAGCCTGAACATACACCACGCCTGCTCTTCCAAAAACAAACAAACAAAAAACCACTGATAATACCATTACCTATTATATTAAGCAAGTACTCAATCTGTCTGACCCTAGTATACATAGATGTCTGCAACCCCTGAATAACAATGATGTTAAACAACTTCAAAGACGCTGAGGCACAGGGACACCAAACTCCAGTTTCTGAATTCAGTATACAATACTTTCTAAGGCAAAAAAGCCAGAATACTAAAAAGGACAGACCTACTGAACTCCAGATGCAAGCACAGTGTTGTCAAATCTTCCAAATTTTCAAGAGGATTCCCAAACTCAAATTTGTATTTGGAACTGCCTAACTTTTAAATGTTGCTTCAATTAAAAAAGAAAAAACACAAAAAAACAATTGGTTGCTAGCTTGCTTCCTCTGTGAAAGTACACAGAGGAAAGTACACCCATTCACATGGGTGAATGTTTTGCATTCACATTATCTTCTGTGTATGGACTGCACTGTTGTCAGTGATGTAGACTAGCACAATCTTAGTTACCACCAAACTGAGTTTTGAGGTAAAGGTACAGATTCTCAGGATATACAAAGTAAAAGAAGGATATAAAAAGAATAACAATCATTGTTTTTAAAGACTGTTCAAAAACTGACAAGATGCTAGAAGTAACAAATCTAGTTTTCTGTTGCTTGATTGGGGTTTTTGTTTTAGGTAAACATGGGAACTTAATCTAACTGGCTTTCAAAGTAGTTTAACCACAGAAGGTTATGTACGCAGCAAAAATTCCAAAATGAAGCCCAAAGAAGTGACTTGACTAAAATCTCAAAACTCTGAATCCAAATTCAGTGCTTTTTCCATTATACCCAAATTTATCTTAATCTTTAAATTCCAGGCCAAGGAAGGTCACAAACCTTAACTCCAGGGATATCAGTGTAGAACATTAAACTTTATCACAGTCATTTTTTGATCCCAGAAGCTTCTGAGTCAGAAGATACAAAGTATTATTTATTTCAGGGTCCAGCATCACACTTAGTATTTAAAGAAAGGTAAAATATACTACACATTTCCCAAAACCCAAGGCAAAAAAGTATATTATACTCTTTTTATTTTAATTCACTTAATATAGTTTTAGTGGGGTTTGGCATCGGTGCAAGATTTCCTGGAATTTCCCCTTCTATCATCTTGCAATGTACCTTTTACATTTAGACCAGTTTCTCAGCTACTTTTTGTCATTCAAAACTGTCATTCCTCTAAATCTGCATCCTCAACCTCCCCCCGCCCCCCCCAGGCAGGGACCAGTACTGGTCTGTGGCCTGTCAGGAACCAGGCCGCACAGCAGGTGGTGAGCAGCAAGAAGCTTCATCTGTATTTACAGCCACTCCCCATCTGCTCCCCATCACTCCTATTGCTGCTTAAGCTCCACCTCCAGTCAGATGAGCAGTGGCATTAGAGTCGCACAGGAGGACGAACCCTACTGTAGACTGTGCATGCCAGGGATCTAGGTTGCATGCTGCTTACGAGAATCTAATACCCGCCGATGTGAGGTGGAGCTGAGATGGTGATGCTAGAGCTGGGGGGGCGGCCGCAAATACCGATTATCATTAGCAGAAAGGTCTGACTGCACCCTAAATGTAATGCACGTGAACTATCCCAAAAACACCACCACCCCAACCTCCCTGGAAAAACTGTCTTCCATGAAACGGGTCCCTGGTGCCAAAAAGGTTGGAGACTGCTGCTCTAAATGAAGTTAAGAGACTTGGAGTTCCCAGTCCAGTTAAACTCCCTGTTTTCCAAAAAGCATACAATTGAAGTGTTTAAGAGTAGCATTTTTAATTTTCTACCTTATTTACATTATAGATAAAACAAATACATAAGAATACCAATTACATATTCCATGCTTTACAGAGCCCTTACTGAAGTAAACCAAGAAAAGCAATTTTATGTGAAAGACTTCCTATTTTGAGTAACATACTATGTATATAACCATGTTCCACATAACTACATTTTGGTCAACAACGAACCAATGAACTGCATATCAAATTGTGGTCCCATAAGATGACAGTATCGTATCTTTACTGCACCTTTTTTATGTTTAGTTATGTTTAGATACCCAAATAGTTACCACTGTGTTACAAATGCCTACAGTATTCAGTACAGTAACATGTTATAGCATATGCTGTAATATATGATAGTAGCAATGGGCTATACCATATAGCCTAGGTCTATAATAGGCTATATCATCTAAATTTGCATAAGCACATTCTATGACGATCACACAATGAAACTGCTTAACGCCTTTCTCAGAATGTATCCCCATGGTTAATCAACACCTGACTTTGTATGTATGTACGCATATAACTCTGTGTGTGTGTGTGTGTGTGTGTGTACACAGTAGTGCCCCTGTTATCCGCGGTTTTGCTTTCCAAGGTTGAGGTTACCCATGGTCAAAAAATATTAAATAAAAAATTTCAAAAATAAATAACCCGAAAGTATTAAATTATACGCCATTCTGACTAGCATTCTCGTGTTGTCTCACGCTGCCCTACCAGAGACAGGAATCATCTCTTTGTCCAGTGTATCCACACCATATATGCAACCTGCCATCAGTCACTTAGTGGCCATCTCCGCTAGCAGGTCAACTGTCATGTTATCACAGTGCTTATGTTTAAGTATCCCTTGTTTTACTTAATAATGGTCCCAAAATACAAGAGTAGGAATGCTGGCATGTTGTTATAGTTATAATTGTTCTATTTTATTATTGCTGTTGTTAATCTCTAACTGTGTCTAATTTATAAATTAAACTTTATCATAGGTACGTATGTACAGGAAAAAAAAGTACACATAGGGTGGGTTCTGTAACATTCACGGTTTCAGGCATCCACTGTGCGTACTGGAACATATCTGCCAAGGACTGGGCAGGGGGACTACTGTATAACTTAAACTGAGAAACTCTTAACTTTGGATGTCATATTGCATAGTCAGTTATTAATGAAGTCCAACCTTGTAAATATTCATGACATTGAGATAAAATTACTGTACACCAGAAACCCCCTGATAAACAAGACAGGCATATTCCTGGCCCTCGTGGAGCTTCCAGCCTGATAAAGTAGAAAAGCACGTTATTTTGAAAATAGTAATTCATTATATACACTTTGGATAAACTTTTATAACTGTTCTTTATAGAGAACTTTGTAAGAGCTTAAGAAATAAAATTTATACAAGGTATTTATAACAACAGCAAAGATGTGCATTTCTTCCTTATATAGAAAAATGGCATTTAACATTAGTTAATACTAGCATTCTAACATCTTTCAAATCTACTTTTTGGACAAATAATCACCACAGGAATCACGGGGAGCTGGCAATCTGTCCAATTACACAGGCTTCAGCTTCTGAGTATTATAAAAGCTTTATGTAAGTTTATGTCTGCATATTACACAGCTCACATGTAAAACCCAATAATTCAAGAATTCTATGACCAAGAGTTTGACTTCTCCGTAATTAATATAATTGCAAATGTCTCCAACTTAGACTCATTTCTTACCAAGATCTTATACCTTATTAGGTCATTAAATATAAAATGTTCAATTTTGAATCAAAAGTGTGATTTATTATACCTCAAACAAGCAGTACAATTAATCAAAGTGTGCGCCTAAACTATTGAGAGTTTTGCCATCTTAATGGTAGCTTGTTTACACCAGCAGCAAAGCAGCCTAGACAGCAAGTGGTGATGAAATTAAGAAAGGCATTTTCCACAGCTTGCTGAGAATGGAAAATTTTTTCTTGCAAGAAGTGGTCCAAAGCCTGGAAGAACTGGTAGTCAGCTGATGCAAGGTCTGGTGAATACGGTGGATGACAGAGTTTCCAAGTCTGCCTTCTGGAGTTTGAGCAGTGCTGTTTGTGAGACATGTGGTCCAGTGTTGCCTTGCAAGAAGACTCGCCTGTCTCTATCGACTAATCTCGGCTGCTTAATCGCCAGCATCCTTATCATTTCATCCAACTAGTTGCAGTAGATCGACTCACCAGGTTTCATGAAGCTACAGTAGATAACACCAGTGCCGGACCATCAAACAGACACCATTAGCTTTTTTGGATGAATATTCGTTTTGGGGTCGTGTTTTGGCACTTCATCTTTATCCGACCAATTTGCCGAACGCTTACCATTGTCGAAAAGAATCCATTTTCCATCGCACACACTGATACTGTATAGAAATGGTTTGCCTTTATGTTGTGACAGCACAGAAAGGTAAGCTTCAAGAACAGTTTCTCTTCCGACCCTCATTTAATTCATGTGCTACCCATCTATCTGATCTATCAAGCTTCTTTAATTTGCAGATTTGTTTCAAATGGTCCAATATTGTTGGGTCAGTAACATCAAACCTTGCTACTAATTCACACAAAGGTTGAGAAGGATTCGCTTCTGCTACAGCTTTCAGCTCATCATTATCCACCTTGGACTCAGGTCACCCACATGGCTCCATTTCAAGATTAAAATCACAAGAACAGAACTTCTCAAACCACTGATGTACTGTGTGTTCATTAGCCACATCCTCCCAAACACTTCACTGACATTTTGAGCTGTCTGTACTGCATTGGTTCCACGATGGAACTCATATTCAAACACAACATGAATTTTTGACTTATCCGTGGTTTCACAAAAATTGCTCCAAAAAAAAAAAAAAACTTGAAAGATACTCATAAGCCAAAACGTGCATTTGTGAGACTGAAGATGTATCTTCACAATAAAAATAAAACAAGAAGTGTCAAAGCGAAATGTCAGAGATATCAACGGTCAAGACTTAAGGAAATCACACATGTCATATTAACCAATTAAGAAGGAATTTAAGGTTTGTGACATGACTACGATTCTAACAGTGTTTATCTTCATAATTTCCTAATGTTTCATATAAAATAACTGATGAGAATAAACTGCTTTGATTCCCAATGATTTAAGAGAGGAGTTGTCAAGTATTGATTCCAATTCTACAATTCCAGGGGAACGAGAGTGCTCAAAGTTATACACCCTTTGGGTTATTCCAGAACTCTTCCAAAATTAAATAAACCAACTCCAGTAGGTATTTGCTAGCTTTCCATGTAGCCCAGAGACAATTTCTGTTCTAAACTATAACGTAAAGCACTTATATCAGAACTTTTTTTTTTTTTGAGACAGGGTCTCACTGTCTCCTGGGCTAGAGTACAGTGGAGTCATCATAGCTCACTGCAACCACACTCCTTGGCTCAAGCAATCCTCCTGCCTCTGCCCCCAAGCAGCAAGGACCACAGGTGCACAACACTATGCCCGGCTAATTTTTTGTATTTTTTTTGTAGAGACAGGGCCTAGCTCTTGCTCAGGCTTGTCTCAAACTCCTGACCTCAAGCAATCCTCCTGCCTCAGCCTCCCAGAGTGCCAGGATTACAAGTATGAGCCACTGAGCCCAGCCCATCTCATAATTTTTGAAATAGAGAAGTTCAGTTACGGAAATTAAGTTTTTTAAAAAACTAAAAAAATGTAAAGAAAAAAAAAAAAAAAAACCCTTTCAAAAGTTGGAAAATCTATCCTATGTATTACTAATAGGTGACATTACCACTTCCCAATAATAGTTAAAGTTTACATATTTGGAGTGCATTATCATCACTAAATCCATGTCAAAAGCAATACTTTTAAATCTAGTTTCCTTCTTCGATGTGCATTATTGCATCTACAGTATTACCTGACTTCTAAGTATGTTCATCGTAACAGACAATAAATTTTTGAGAAGTAATGAATTTCACTCATTTTTGTATTTGGTTCATCTCACCTATCACAGCCACTAGACTCCCATACACACGGCTCATAAATTACACAATGTTTACTACTGAATTATTAAGATCATGTATTTTAATAACTAAGCTTACTACTAATTAAAAGCATTTTCCTTTATTCACTAACACCCTACAACCCCACATCCACATTCCTTCGGGATTTCTCAAAAAAAAAAAAAAGGGGCTGGGGGAGATTTTTAGGATTCAGTTTAAGCACGGAAAGAAAACTGCAATAACCCAATCAACGGACTGCTTTAGGATAAGGGTAATATCTTAAGCATACTCCCACCCATTCCACTTCACAAGTTTGCTCCTATCCTAGAGCAAATCAGTGAAGCATGAAGACTCTCCTGATGGAGAAATCAGAAAAATTGAAGAAAAAAAGATTACGGCCTAATGCAACTTGACCCTAGAGCCCACTTAACAAACCCTCCCTCCAAATTAATTAGCCATACAGATAAGATCTGTGAGATACAAGGCAGCAACTGTGTCATATTTTCATCAACTATACTTTCCCAAGACTATCATGTTCACCTTAGCGTTGAAATAGATCTTTAGGTAGCATCTAATTTAGACCACGCTCCAGACAGATATTGATCCAGGATCTACATTAACATCTCTAGGGCCCAAGAGCTCGGTATTTCAAACGACAAGACATCCCATTCTAATAACATCAGTTCTTCCTATATTTCACTGAAATTTTATTCCTCCAACTCTCCATAACTTGCACACTTCAGCAGCTACACACAACGTGTGTCTTATCTAGCAGAATAGTAGCCAGGATTTTTCTGCCAACACTAAGTCACAATTCTTTTCAAATATCATGCTTTCCAAAATAAGTATTCGAGGAACAAAATGGGCAATTCTTGTCACTTTGCCAATTTAACAGAAACTGCCAGAAGTTACCTGTAGGTATTTCTAGAGATTAATAATCTACCTGTACCACTGCTTAAACATGCTCACTCAGCATACTAAAAGCGTTGATCGCAACATCAAAGGCTTCCAAAGTTTAGCATAACAAAAAAAAAGGTTGTCCTGAAAATGCGCATTACATCCGCATAACCTTACCAGGAAATAAATCGAGGGGCCTGCAACTCAGAACAGGCCCTCTCGCAGCCGCGCCCAGGACAGCTAAACGGAAAGTCAAGCGTGAAATCCGGATCAAAGGAAAACCCTAGGCGAGAAGAAATACTAGGCCATATGGAGACCGAGGACGAAAGGACGGGCCTGGTCTCCGCCAATGAGTCCAAGTGTCTTCGTGGGGGCGACCGGCTCGGCGCGAGGCACGCTAAACTCCCCAACCCCCAACGCCGCCCCGCACGGACGACCACCGCTCCATCGCCCCACTCCCGAGCCCCGCCTCCGCCCGTCACCCTTCTCCGCACTAACCTTTTTCCTCCCGGCTGTCCGCCGCCATTGCTCCCCTCCGGTTTCCGCCGCCGCCGCCGCCGCCGCCGCCGCCGCTTAGATGCGACTCGCGCGGGCGCTGCAGCCGCGGCAGCAGTAGCACAGGCCCGTCCGTCAGTCCGGCCGCCCGGCTGCGCGCTTCGCACTTGGCCTCCAACACTCACCCTTCTCGACTCTTCCCGTTTCTTCCCTTTCTCCCCTCCTTCCTTTCACTCCAGCCTCCAGAAACCTAGGCCCAGCCTTTCCGTTGGGACTCAGCCACGGGCGAGGGTAAGGGGGAGGGAAGGGAAACAGATGGCGACGGCGGGCGGCGCTAAAATGGAGCCTGCTTCCTGCGTGAAACAATCCTGCTCCCGAAATGCCCTGCGCTGTTTACGCTTCGTTCCTCTCTGGGAACGTCACAGTGCGGAGAGAGGCGGGGAGGCCGAGGGAACGTGACGTGACGTCATTACGTCGCCCCGCCCCCCGCAGCCCAGGCGCTCTTGAAACAGTCTTAATTTCTGTGATTAGGTTGCTCAGGTTGTTTATGGGTGGCCTGCTGTGCCGCGTGCGCGCACATGGCGCAGTTTTCCCATCTGAAACGCAGTGGAGACCCTGGCAGGCCTTCTTACCTGGAGGGAAACATGCTTCCTGTCGCTCTACAGGACTCCTGATTCAGTTCTAGAAATCCGGGTCTTACTTGGGACAGGTTTGGGCTGGTCCCTTCTGTGTACCAGAAGTACTTTCTTAGCTGGGGTCCCAGGCTTACCCAAAGGTAGTGCAGCATGCATCCGACTCACCCGTAGTCACGAAAGCCTGCTTGTTTTATTTGAAAAATTTGTTTTTAATTGGGGAAAGGAATTATACTGTATTTTAATATGGCTTTGGAATTCACATAAAAATTTAAACATTTATTGAGACCCTACCGTACACTGTTGATTTAAACACATCATTGAGGAAACCACAGAAGCGGACCAACAGTTATATAACTATATAATGTGGTAAAGTCCCTAAGAGAAACTTGCCTAAGGTTCACTGTCCAAAAACATGAAGATGTAATTTTGCTTCACTGCACAGTAAGTTACAAGGGAAAGAAAATTCAGAAGAAAGGAAACAAGGTAACTTCACATTCAGATGAAGACAAGCAGTCTACAGAGTGTTGCTCATTGATGGCCAAGAGTTGAGGCCAAACTGAAGAAGATTTTAAGCAGCAGAAAAACACAGAGCTTTGTTTGGAGCCATGGGGAGGTTGGCTTGGAGGGAAAGAGAGTAGGAAAAATAATTCAGTAAATAAAACACCCAGCTATGTGTCAGATGCTGAGGAATCAAGGGTGAACGACACAGTATGTCTGCTTTTAAGGAATTTTCAATGTAAAATAGGGAAGAGGCAAGTTATCAGGAAATTATTGTGTAAGAATAGTAGCAAAAAATGGTGTGTTCTTATCGTGTACCAGATACTGTTCTGAGCACTTGGCCTACACAATTTTATTTCATCTTCCAAAAACCTTATTATATTATTAGCTCTGTTTTACATAACGGGAAAGAGAAATAATATGAAATTAAAGTCCTCAATGTCACAGGACTAGTAGTAAGTCACATGGCATGATTCAAATCCATGCAGCTTGGCTGCAGCCCCCACCCACTTGCTAATATTGCCTGCTCTTGATAATATTGTCTTCTGTGGAGTAAGGGCAGGGTGTTATTGGAACCCAGAGAGGCATGTCTCTTAGACTGGTGGAGGATAAAGAGCTGAGTCAAGGAAGGCTTTCTGCAGAAAGGGAAATGAACCCTAACTGTAAACCGAAAGGACTTGGTTGAGGTGAAGGGGAGAAATGACAAGAAGGGAAAGCAGAGGGATAGTTTGCAAGTGAAAAGGTCCCAACTGGCAGAGCTGCCCCTGGTTCAATTCAGATTGATACTGAATAGTCAGGCCAGGCAGGTGGGGAACCTGAAGCCTTAAGGCCACTTGTGGCCATCTAGGTCCTCAAGTGCAACCTTTTGACTGAATCCACATTTTTACAGAACAAATCCTTTTATTTGTATTAATACATTTTTGTTCGTCTTTTATATTTTTATTTTATTTTTGAAATGAACGTATCTAAAATACCAAAGAATAAAATAACTTTCAACGAAATAATCCTCCCAGATTGACTAGCACAATTAGAACATTAGTAAGCCAGAAGGGCTAAATAGACAGCTGCTACATTCATGGTTTAATTCTAACTTCCCCTATCTCACTGGCACCACTACCACACACGGCTGGTTGGTGAGAGTTTATGGGGGGTTGAATACACCAGTCTGTTATCAGCCTTTGACAGTGGTGCACTGTGTTTCTGTTTGAAGTGGAATTTGTGAAGAGTTGTGTAGCTCCACGGTATTTTTTAATTCTGTCTGCTTAATAGCCCGTCATGTCGAAGAAGACCAAGAGAATGCTAAAGAAAAGAATAGATTTTTAAATAAGGATTGGGAATTGCAATATTATCTTCTTTCTGCTATAGATGGGATGATTTGCTTGCTTTGTGATACTGCAATATCAACATTAAAGAAATTCAATGTTCATCAGCATTATAACACTCATAAGGACCACAAATATTTTAAATTAGAGAGAGAGGCATGAAAGATCATATTGCATAAATTGAAAGATGAAAAGCAAAAGCAAAGACAGTTCTTTCAAGCAACAATAAGACCTGGAAATAATCCCACTGAAGCAATTTATAAAGTAGCTTATATACTCAGGGAAAAAAGGGAAGCCATTCAGTGATGTAGAAATTGTAAAAGAAAGCATTGTTGAAGTTGTAGGATGCTTAGACCCTGAAAATGTTTCAAAGTAATACAAACTGCCTCTTTCAAGAGGAATCATAACTGATCAGCAGCACAAATTAGGCTTCAATTTAAGAGAACAACTTCATGCAGTACTTCAAAGGAAAATGCATATTATTCAATCACTTTGGATAAATCAATTGATACTACTAACTCCGCAAAGGTTTTATTCTTCATTCAGGTCATAACAGAAGGTTTTCTTTGCTATGAAGAGTTACTTGCTTTGGGCACTCTTGCAAACAGAACATGGGGAATAGATATCTTCAACAACTTTCAAGATAAATGTTGTGAAGTTGGACTGAATTTGGTAAATTTAAGAAGTGTATGTATAGACAGTGCACCTTCCATGAAAGGAAAACATGAAGAGTTTATTGCACAGATTTAAAAAAAAAAGTATTAACAAGGCTGGACATGGTGGCTCACACCTGTAATCCTAGCACTTTGGGAGGCCAAGGCAGGAGGATCACTTGAGCTCAGGAGTTCAGGACCAGCCAGAGCAAGAGCAAGACCTTGTCTCTATGAAAAAAAATAGAAAAAATTAGCTGGGCATGTTGGTGCACGCATGTAGTCCCAGCTACTCAGGAGGCTGAGGCAGGAGGATCCCTTGAGCCCAGGAGTTTGAGGTTGCAGTGAGCTATGATGATGTAACTGCACTCTAGCCAGGGCAACAGAGTGTGAAACTGTGTCTCAAAAAAAAAAAAAAGTGTTAACAGATCCAGATGTTCTCATTTCTTTTCATTGTATCTTGCATCAGAAAACTCTCTGTGCAAAAGGTACTATTTTAAGTGATATTTTGCAACAAGTTGTAAGTATTGTTGACTATTAACATTTTGAAGCAAATGCAACACAGATTGTCAGTTTCATTACAGGCTAAAGTTGAACAATGAGGTATTCAGTGTGGATTTGTTGTATCATTCTAAAGTGCATTGGCTATTGCAGGGACAGATGTTAACCAAAATTTTATCTCTATGAGAATAGATAAGTTTTATAAGAACATAATCAGCAATGTGAATTATTGAAAGAAGATTTCTATAGGGATGCAGCATTTCTGTGTGATATCATGTGAAATCAAAATGACTTGAATATTTCTTTGCAAGGTAAAACTATGTCTGTATATGATATGTGGCAAAAAAATCCAAGCATTTTGAAAAAAGCTATCTTTCTTTCAAAACACTTCTTCAAAAGGAAATTTGGATGAACATTTTCCCCAGCTAATGAAGGTCATTGATGAACGGGATGATACATGTGAATCATTTGAAGAATACACAGCTGTTGTAGACCTATTAATTGGAGAATACAATGAAAGGTTCACTGATTTTGAGAATCATGACATCACACTCAAATTAGCATTCTGGCCTCACTTACTTGATATCACCAAGGCACCTAAAGAACTACAGGTGGAATTGATTGAGCTCTCAGTAGTAGATGACATTTTAAAATCATTGTTTGATGTTAAGAAAGATCCAATTAAAATATGGAAAAATGCAGTACAATACCCACATCTTCAGCAACATGCCTAAAAGATGCTTTCTTGCTTTTCAACCACTTACTGCTGAGAATCTAAATTCTCCCAATTAACCCAAATCATGACTGCCCTTAAGGTTACAGATGACTGACACCCATCTAGAGGATCAACCGAAACTGTGGACCTCCCTGCTGCAACCAAATATTCAAATGCTTTCCAACAAAAAGCAGACATAAAGTGATTAGAAGGTTAGTTCACTTTAAAATTAACAAGCAGTTTTCATTTTTAAAAATTATTAAGTACTTAGTAGTTAGATTTTTAAAAAGTAATGTACATTTTTAAGTATATCTAGTTGAAGTTTCTTGAATGCAGTTTTATTGGATTACAGCTAAATTGAAGCAGCCTTCCAACATGAAAATATTCCCCAGCCCTGGGTTAGGTAAGAAGAGGCTGCATGAAGAAGAGTATTGTTATATGATGATCTACTTATTTATTAATTCAGTCAACTCGTATTTATTAAATTTCTAGTTAGTACCAAATATTGCTCTAGGTTCTGGGGTTAAAATATATAAAAATACACAATACCCTGGAATAAATAAATATATATATATATTTTATATAGTTGCTATAGTTTAAATGCCCCCTGCAAAACTCATTTTGAAACTTAATTAGCAATGTGGCAATATTGAGAGATGGAACCTTGAAGAGATGATTGAATCATGAAGGCTCTGCACTTAACAAAAAGATTGATCCATTAATGGATTAATGGGTTATCATAGGAGGGGAACTAGTGGCTTTATACGAAGAGATGGAGAGACCTGAGCTAGCATATCAGCATGCTCAGCTCCTTCTCTAAGTGTTTCCTTGAACCACCGCAGGATGCTACAGAGCCAACCCCCCCTCCCCACCCCCAGCAAAAAGGCCCTCAACCTTGGACTTCCCACTCTCCATAAATGCAAGAAATAAATTCCTTGTCTTTATAAATCACCCAGTTTCAAGTATTCCATTATGAGGAACAAAAAAAATGGACTAAAACAATAGTATATATAAATATAGGATCTGATCTTTGTCCTCAAGGAAGTTTGAGTTTACATTCTAGTTAGGGAAGCAAGGCATAAGTAAGAAAATGAAAAATCCTGATGGATTCTATGAAAGAAACAAATAAGAGGCTGATGCAGTGAGAGGAGAGGCTTTTTATGTAGAAAAACTAAATTCGATCCAGCAATAGCACTATTAGCATCTACCCAAAATAGCAAAAGACATTCTATAGACATTCTAATAAAGACATCTGCACCCGAATGTTTATGGCAGCACAATTCACTATTGCAAGGATGTGGAAACAACCCAAGTGCCCATCAATTCATAGGTGGATTATTAAAATTTGGTATATGTATACAATGGAATATTACTGAATTTATAAGAAACGATGGTGATCTAGCACCTCTTATATTTTCCTGGATAGAGCTTGAGCCCATCCTCTGAAGTGAGGTATCACAAGAACAGAAGAATAGGCTCCACACGTACTCGCCATCAAATTGGCACTAACTGATCAGCACTATGGTGCTCACATGGTAGTAATGTTCTCCAGGGAATAAATGGTTGGCTGTGGAGGGGGTAAACTCACAATTAATGGACGTGGTGAGGGTTGTAGAGGGGAAGGGCAAGGCTCTAATCCTTGCTTTATTGAGGCTAAGTCTTAAAATGTAACCATAATGTTTGCACCCTCATAATATCCTGAAATTAAAAAAAAAAAAGGCCTTACGAGGAGAAGCTGTGACTGATACATAGAGGTACAAAGGAGCTGTGTAGCAAAGGTGGAGATGGAAGTCTTCCAGGCAGAGAAGAGCACATGTAAGTCTCTGAGGGAGAAAGAGACCTTGATGTGGTCAAGAGTCCAAGGAGAACAACAGTGAGCTGGATCCCAGATAATCTGTGAGAGGGCAAGTCGCTGAGATAATGTTTCAGAAACAAGGCACACCTTAGGAGTAAGGACCTAATTATGACCTGACTTAAAACAAAAGCAGTACAGGATCTTCAGGGAGACAGAATTTAGAGGCTGAGCCCACTGGAATACGGGAACATAAATCACCTTGGGCTTTCCACAGATCCACATCCGTGAAATCTAAAACGAAACCTTCCTCCAAGGGGTGATTTCTACCTTCTGCCACGGGACGACATTGCAAGAAGGCCCTCATCAGATGCTACAACCTTGATGTTGGACTTCCCAGCCCCCAGAACCGTGAACCAATACATTTCTGTTCATTGTAAATTACCCAGTCTCAGGTATTCTGTTATAGCAGCACAAAACAAATGAAGACACCCCTGATGTTTCCTCTTAGTAAATTTCCATCCATGGAGCCCCACTCTGCTACTTGGCTATAAATCTCTACTTGTCCATGCTGTATTCAGAATTGAGCCCAATTTTACACTGAGGTTTCTTTTCCTGTATTCCAGTAGTTCCTGAATAAAATCTGCTTTTACTGCTGTAACGACTGCTCAGCTTTGGTTTTCTCTAATAGTGTAATGAAGCAGAGTCCTTTTATGTTGCACTGAATTTCTGCCTGCACAATTTAGCATATTAAGTATTCTTAAAATAACTAACGTTCAACCAATACATTTACTTAGAACTTCTTTTTCACATATATTATCTCATTTAACATTCAGAAGAAGCTTGTGCTTTAGCTACGATAAATGTATTACAGAAATTATATTTTTTTAAATTGGAAAAGTCAATAAAAATAGAAATATTTAAATATTGCTGTTAAACTTGGAAATATATTGAGGTATTGATGATTGATTTAAAACCAGGTACCTAAGCCTTTTCTTCTACACTAAGATGTCAATGTTTAATTTTCATTGAGGGTTTATGTGTTCCTCAGAATGCAGCCTCACATCCTTTAATAACAATTATATTGGTTTATTATGTCTCATAACAGGAAACAGATTTTCAAAATATAAGTACTTCCAAAAAAGAACAGAATTTTACACAGCCTTTTTTTAGAAAAATTAATTATTTACTCCTGGGATATTTATAGAAGTCTGGAATTCCAAAGTTGTTCTGCTTCTGTTTCAATAATATTGATAGCTTACATTTACTGAGTATGTTTTACTTCACTTAATCCTGGTAACAATCCTATATGATATTATTATTATAATGTGATCTTTATTTTACTGAGGAGGCTAGTTTCTATTGGGCAAATGCTTAGTCTTTTAGGGCTTTCCCTCCTTTCCATTTCTCCTTATCTTTTCTTGGTGGCATCTTGGTACAGGCATGTGCTAGAGATCTCTGGTCACCCTGATCCATTTTCCACCTTGCTCTGCACCTTAGGGGGCTCATACGTATAGACTGCACCATGGGTTCCCTTCCCTTGGCTTTGGTTGAGTTCAGACACTGGAAGGCACCAGCAGGACATCTGAGAGTAGGAAAACGCTAAGAATTTTGAGCTATTTATTTCTGTGGCTTCCTCTGTATAGGGTTAACAGAGGGTAGCTCTGTCCCGCTATCCATGACCCCAATTCCTAGCAGTCAACCCTATCTATACAGCTATCCTGTCTGGGTTCTGGTAACTCTGTCTTTCACTTACCCATTGAAGTCTAGGATAGTGCTATGGACTGAAATTACATTCCCCCAAATTCATATGCTGAAGACCTAACCTCGATGTGACAGTATTTGGAGACAGGGCCTTAAGGAGGTTATTAAGGATAAATGAAGTCATAAGGGTGTGGTCTTGATCAGTTGGATTAGTGCACTTATCAGAAGAGACACCAGAGGGTTTGCTGTCTCCTCATGTGAGCACCGAGGAAAGGCCATGTGAGGATAAAGCAGCCATTTGTAAGCCAGGAAGAGAGCCCTGGCCAGATATTAAACCCTGCTAGCACCTTTTCAGCTTCCAGAGCTGTGAGAAAATTAATCTCTGATGTTTAAGCCATCTGGGCTGTGGTATTCTCTTATGGCGGCCAGAGCTGACTGATCCAGGTAGTAAGGTACTATCTCACATGGTTTCTTAACATGCTCCCCACATGTCTGTAAATAGTCCCGTTATTAAACTCCCCTACAGGGTATTCAATGTGAGCATGCCAACTTTTTTCTGAAGAAATCCCGATTCACGCAAGAGAGACGATCAGAGAACATCACCCAAGCTAGGAAGAGTGCCTCGCCAAGATATTGTCCTTCTCTCCTGGAACATGATGACCTCTATTGAGTGTCCCTTATCTCTCTTGGTGGTCGGGCTTCAGTCTCTGCCTTGAAGTGTATGAGGCTGCTGTAACAGGCTCTGTTCTTTTGGCCCAGGCAACGTGTGCCGATTGCTTTTACAGATCACAACCCACTGTCTCCCCCGACCGACTATGCTCTTCACTCTAGCTCCTGCTGGTACTGTGGATTTTTCAAGACTCGCTCACATACATACTCCATTTGACCCCAGCCTCGGCCTTTGCTACGATGACTCCAAAGAGACAAACTCACTCAGTCCACAGGTTTCTTGTGCATCCCTCCAGAGTTACAGGGGAATTTCTGGTTCCTGCTTAAACATGCTACTGTGACCATCATATTGGCTCTGGGCACTCTCCTCCCAGAACTCCAAACAAGATGTGAGATACAAGTCTTATATATTTTCACTCAATCTCTCTGCAGTATTTTAATATTTGGAAGCACACTTCCACCCAATTTTCCCCTGTCCCTCTTCTTGGGCCAAGTTTTTTCATGACACCTTTTTGTTGATAAAGAATCCGGTGAGGGTTTGAGATACAACGTAAGAAAGAAGGTTAAACACTTTAAACTAGAAAGAACATTTAGATTTGTACAACTTTTGTAATTTCCCATGTATCTGACTTTTGTCTCCTTATACCACAAGGATAACCAAAACAAACAAAACATGAAAAAACAATGACAGCAACAACCGCTTAATAGGAAAGGTACCGATCTTGACTTCAGGATGTGCAAGGAAGGGAAAGAGCTCGCAGGATAATGGCATTTTCAGTAACCAATCTTAAGAGAAAAAGAATTCTAAGGGATCATTTCGAAGATGACCACTCCAAGTCGAAGAAGCAAGTATACTGTAGTCCTCAGGACTTGTTGCTAAGAAGAAACAAAACTTTTAAATTAATTCAGTCCTGAAAAATGTTGGGCTGGACCTTAAATTTTTCTGATTCCCCAAAACACACTGCAAAATGTAATGTATCATACATTTCCCCATCAGGAGCATGGGCTAGGGCATCAGATTTGCATTTTAGCAAGCATCTACTCTCAGTGGCTGATGACTCTAGTAAAGCAGAGCATTGACGTGAGAAGCCCTGGCTCTAGAGTCAGAGATGTGGCTCGAATCCCAGCTCTGCCGGCCAGAGAAAATTATTTACTTCTCTGAACCTCATTTATTTTCTTTAACTAGAGAAGCTAATCTAATAGTATTTACTTCATTTAATGTGGCATATGTGAAGTGCTTAGCACTAACCTGCACACACACGACAGGCCAGTGCAAAACATTTAAATAACTGACAATATTATTATCATTATGAGAAAATTCATTTTACTCTTAAGCATATGTTCCTTCCTAGGTTGGCAGACAGTTTCAGAAAGCACTTTTCATCTCTTCCAACCTTCCCTGCTCCAACTCAGTTGATAAAATCCCAGAACCCTCTGACATGATCATTACAATTATTTTTTTTTTTCCTTTTTCACGGAATACTGTGAGCACTGTTCTTAAGCAAGTTATATCAAGATCCCTTTTAAGTTAAGCTACATGTTGCAACAAAGATGGATGATATAAAATGTCCTCACAATTCCTGTCAGAAAATCCTTTTTTGTTCAAAATCATTCTTCTTTTTTGCTTTATGCAAATAGGTGCATAAAGGAAAATATGCAAATAAAGAGAATAAATACAAACTGGGCTCTCTACTATCCCAGTAAAGACAAAGGATTATCACTCAGGATTGTAGTTTCTTCCCTACAATAGGGGACAGAATGTCTTCCCACACCCTTAAAGAAGCTACTTGGTCATGTTCACAGAACATGCTGGGTTGCAAGTATAGCCAAATGTATCTGACCTGGAGACCACAGCCATGCCAGCTTCAGGTCCTGGAGTGCTTGAACTCAAAAACACTAACTTGAGGCAGGGGATAGAGTTATTAGAGGAAATACTGACAATGTTTAATCTTTTTTATAGAGAATGAAAACACAGTAAAAATCTGTACACAGCTCTCTGTCCCGAAACTTCTTTTTCCTTTAATTAAACAACCAAAGACCAGAGGTGGAAGTCATCCTAATATTGACATGGTCTAAAAGATTCTCCAAAGTATCAGACTTACAGATACTTTTCAGAACTTCTGACAGGACATCTTTATCTTCTCTGAAATAGAATCAGTTACTAGTCTCTGTCCTTGCCTCTCCATTTCCATTGCCGCCACTCAAATTGATCGCCTCCTGACTGGCTGCTCTACTTCCTATTTGATTCACATTATCGTGTCTAAGACCACCAGAATCGTCTTCTTAAAATATTACAATCATGTTTCTTCTCTGTTCAACATATATAAGCAGTTCCTTAGTTTTCCAGATAAATTATTTTCATTCTCATCTCCCAGTGAAACTCAAATGATCTAGCTGACTTAAAATTGTATTCCTAAATATACTATTATTTTTCATATTACAAATTTGCTCGTATTACATCTTCTGCCTAGAGTCTCATTTCTCCTGTTGCTACCAACTGCCATCTCCACTGTGTGTGCCATGTGCTCATAGTTCCCTCACAGCTGCACCATATACCGTATATTTTTAGGTTTCTTATCATACGCCATGGCTGTCTTGCCCATGCAAGGGTGGGGAACGTCCGGTCTTGGGGGCCACACGTGGCCTTGAGGCCACAGGTTCTGAGACCTTTGTTCAGCAGGAGTAGCCTGTATTTATATGGCCACTGGAAAACCACAGTAGATCCCTTCTCTTGTGGGTGAGTCAATAGACAATAAAGTGCAAAAATGGACAGAAACATAAAAAGAGGAAAGAGGTCATGAATAAAAAGAAGCCATGGGGTCAAGAGAAGAAGACTAAAGCGTTTTTGGTAGCATAAAGGGTAGTTGAAATATAAAATCAATCAAAGCTAACTCACTACAATAATTAATTAATTCCAGGAGAAGGAAAATAGGAGATGCTCACTTCTAAGAAGCATTTGCTAGTACTGATATTAAGTCAGCAAAACTTTGGTGAAGTAATCAGAGCTATTTTTGCATCCTAAATTACCTTCCTGTTGTTTATTTATTTTTTCGTGACACTTGGCTAAAAGGCTGTGAATTAGGTACGTCACTGCTCCTTATAAAAGAGGCCAACATGCTTCCTAACTCTGAGATTTCCTTTTACTTTTCTTTAATTGGCTTTAACTCTAATCAATTTTCTATAATATGAATACCTTGTATAAAAGAAAACTATGTATGTATTTGTGTATGTATATGTGTGTATATATTTTAAGATAGCACTCAGCCTGCTGCAAATGACCAGTGCCTGCTACATCTGTAGTCTCATGACACTGGCTGTCTGCTCCTCTCAGAGATTGTTCTCATTGTGGCTGCTTATATACATGGCCATCCAAACTGAGATCTATCCAGCCAAACTCAGTCATCTACTGGTGGGTATTTACCCTTAAAATAGCCATCCTCCGTTTTGAACCACAATTAGGTTCATATAATCTGAATAGCCAAATCGCACAATTCCCTATAAAGTGTTTATGAAAAAAAATGGTAAAGAATTTTTAAGGTCATTTGGAAAATTATAAATGTATGATCCTTATACTAATTTTTGTTTTATTCTCTCTTAGAGCTAAGAAGGTGATAGCTGTTCAACAAATATTGGTAAAATGCAAACATAAAAAGTACATCAAAAAATACATTTCATGCAAGGGATCTGGGAATTATTCTTCTCCCCCACCTCACACCTGCAGCACTTGTAGTACAGTGGGAGAGTGGGAACAAAGGGTGATAGGAGCTAAGATACAGATAACGGCTAATTTACTCCTCTGGGTGGCAAGAGTTACAACAGGAATAATATACAATACTACAGAGACATATAATAGGGGAATAACTCCATGAATTATTCATGTGTACCTTCTTTCTAGAATATTCTCTTGGTACTTACTACCTGAAAAACACCATTTTACCTTACAGGTTTCAGCTCATTCTGCATCTCACCTAGGAATCCTTCCTTGACAACCTCTGCCTAACAGAATTAGGTGCCCCTTTTGTGTTCCCACTACATTTGTACATGTCTCTACGATGACAATTATAATTATAGATAAATTATAAGCTATTATGGAACCCCAGAAGAGTGCCTGGCACATAAGTACCAAACAAGTATTCAGTGAAGAGAAGAAAAAAAAAAAAAAGAAGAAACAGAGGGTATCAGGAAGTCTGGATTCAGCCAGTGACGAGATTCAACACTCTGTACAAGTTCTCTCTCTGCCTTAATTTTCTCATTTGTCCAATAAGAAACCGGATTTGAATTTTCCCTTCACTTCGAGGTAAGTCACTGTTCGGGCTCAGAAAAAAAAATAACCCATAATGAAGGCCTCAGCAGCTGCTTCAGAAGCAAAAGTTTTTCTCTGACCTTCTCCTGCCTTCCTGTTTCTCAGTCCCATTCTCCTCAGTACCAAGCTATAGAAACTAGAATCCCTCTTCCTGAATCAAGGCAGGTCATAGAAACCAGAACCCCTTTTCCCCAAAGCCAACCATAGAACCTAAAAATACTCATCTAACCTTCCCTCTGCCCTTCTGTGTAAACATTGGCCATAAAGAATTATCTGACCTATGTTGATTGACTGTAGGTCATAAGACCCCCATTCCAGAGAAGGTCCTGCCCCATACCCAGAGGGGATAAATGCACGCTCAGAAGTCAAGAATCTAGACATATGGGTCTTGCTAGGTTTCCCCACTCGGCCTGTTAGCATTAGATCATACCCTTTTGTCCAATCATATTTCTACGTGACTGTCCATACTTTGTTGAACCTAAGCATACAAATGGACAATTTCCTGTCTTTTTGGATATTCATTCCAAAGGCTACTGTGTCTACAAGTCAAGTAAGTTTGTATGCCTTTTCTCCTATTAATCAATCTGCCTCATACCAGGATTTTTCAGCAAATCTTCAGCAACTTTCAGCCAATGGGGCCAAGGGCCTTGGCTCTTACATAGCATAGCTTCAACTTCCACATCTACAAAATATCGATATTGTCAAGCTCATAGAGTTATTGTGAAGATCAAATGAGCTATGCATGTGAAAGTACATTTACAAGTATAAAATGCTATAAAAATTCTTAAGTATGGCTCCTGGTATTTTTAAGGTTCTTTTTAGCTTTAATTTTCAATTATTCTAATGCGGTATGTCATAGAATTATGCATCATTGTTTTTCTTTTTCTCGTTTTTGAACAGTGGTGGGGGTGAAGGGTAGGACATGGTTGAAAAATCAATAGAAGATACCTCATTTAGGGAAGTACGGACTTAATTGTGCCAGATTTTCTGAAGCAGCATCCAGGACAAATTTCTAGGAATATCTTAAAATTTGTTTGAGTTATTCAAAGAAAAGGAAAACAAAAAGTTTTTTGGTCTAACACAGACGCACAGCCACTACTTTTGTGCATTTGGGACTGTGCACCCCTCTGAAAGATGTCAACACAAGTACACTCTTATAAACTATTAGTAATACACTCATCTAAACTGACTCATTTGACCAGCAGAACCGGTTTACATGCCAGTGCAAGTGGAGAAAGGTGTAATAAAAAGAGGGAAAGAATGAGAGGCATTTAAAAGCTGAGTAGTTAAATTTAAACTTAGTTAATCATAGCACTTGTTTTTCAAAGGCTACCTAACCTTTTGGAGAAAGAAAAACAAGGCAGAGGTGGACTGCTTTCTTTGGCCTCCACTCATCTGCGCCCAGATGCTCAAAACAAACAACAATAATTTTCAAATATAAAAAAAAGAAAGAAAAAAAACAAGGCAGAAAGCCAGCTGAAGTTTGAAATTAATCTCTGCAGAGGATCTAGTCCATCCTCCTTTCCTTCTTCTCAAGGCATAATTTTACCAAAAACTTAAGTAGGCTAGTCAATCATCCTCACTTCCTTCCCTCTCTGCCTCCTTGAGTTTCTTCCCACACGTAATTGTTGAACGTCTATTTTAAGATGGGCACTGCCCAAGCCATTGTTTTTTATGCCAAAATAAGAGAGTTTGAACTTGATGCTCTTGATCGGAAGTTCTCAAACTATGTTCTATATACAATTCACAAGGAAAATTGGTTGAAAATGCAGATTGCTGGTCTTAAGTAGATTTGAGGCTTGCTGTAGGGCCTGAAAATCTGCCATTTTAACAAGTACCTCAACAAGTGATTCAAAGGAATAACACGATTGGAGATATATATATATATATATATATATATATATATATAATTTTTTTTTTTTTTTTTTTTTTGAGATTGAGTCTGGCTATATCACCCAGACTGGTCTCAAATTCCTGGCCTCATTCCATCCTCCTGCCTCAGCCTCCCAAGTAGCTAGGATTACAGGCGCAAGCCACTGTAACCTGCCTACATTTTTAAATGATAATTCCACTAACCTCTATGAAATTAAGAGAATGCCTAGTGATTAGGTTGGTGGGCAACCCAACTGTGCAAAATTTTATGTCTCTCTTTAAGAACTCTGGAATCGGGCTCTCTGATCGAATCCAAACTCTGCCACTTAGGAATTATTCAGTTGGTTGTATCGGTCAAGCCATCATACTCTTGTGTCCTGGTCTGTGAGGGTACATGGGAATCAGAATGTCTACCTCAGAGAGATACTACGCAGATTTATCAAGTTAAGCATGTGTGTTATCTGGCATATGGCAGTAAGTGCTCAAAAAAAGGTAACTATAAAAACAATATAATAATATAATTATTATAATACAATAATAATAATTACTATTGGTAGTAGTTTTACCACGGCTCCATTTTGCAGAAAGAAGAGAGGCAGGACATAAAGCTTTGCCCACAGTGAGTGGTCAGGCTCTTGGAGAATGATTAGATGACTGCTTCAAAATAGAGGTGTTCTGACTGCTTGTATTCTCTCCTCTGGGGCAGGTAGTGTTGTGTTAGTAATGATCATTTTATACTTTCCATGTATTTATTAATACTTATTAAATATCCGAGTTAGTAGGCGTTATTATTGCTGTTCTGAAATCTTCTTCACATTGCTTATTTTAAAAGAAACAAAATTATACCCAGCCCAGAGAAGGAAATAGCGTCTGCTCTTGACAAGCATCTAAAAGATGTCATTAACACAGGTAAGGAATATAGAAAAAGAATCAACATTGAAGGGAAGATTTGGAGTTCAGTTTGGGTCAATTTCTTCACCAATTACATATACCTAGGGCCTTATACTCTTACATGCTATAATTTAAATGCATGCATTATCTCATTTAATCTTCATAATAACCCTATAAGGAAGTTACTATTATAAGCCCATTTTTAAAGATGTCCTTAGAAATAAAATTTAGGTTCACTTATATACCCAAGCAAAAGTATGTGGAAGAACTCAAACTTCTTCAGTCTAGAACTATTTGATCTTAAATCCCATTTTAGCCTGCATATTAACACATTGACTGCCACACTAGAAAAAATTTTTTTTTTCACTGGGGCCAATGTGTTTTATTAGGAAAATAGAATAAAAACTTCAAAAACGAAACTATCCTTTCTAATTTAAGGAACAATTTTTTATTGTTTTCTGGTGTGAGTTGTATGCAACTTGAAAAGTAGTTCACATGGCTCCCAAGGTAAACAGACAAGTGTGAGTTATATATGCTTCATGAGGCCCCAGGCTCAAAACTAGAGTGAGTTAAATATAATTTACATGGCAGTTAATGTGTTAACCTGCCTCCCAGACACTTTGCAGTTTAGGGGTCTAAAACGGGTGTGGCATCCTGGGAAGATTACGTAGGTCAACAAAGCTCACACAGTTAGCTCTAAACTGCAGTCTGAAGCATGCTTCTTCCTAAAATTCTTTCATAAAATTTTGAGAAAAAAATATAAAAAAGGACATTTTTAGAAAATGTCTTCAGTGCTTCCTCTAAATGACTAACCTTACCTTTGCTCCACATCGAAAATTCTTTATCCCAAACATACGCAGAACATGTTGGTGTGTACTCAGGTTTACAAAGTTTTCAAATTAAAAGGTGATGACTGAGTAGCCTTGTGAAATGAAGGCAGAAAAGAAATCATTTGAAAATAAAATTGTGCTGCTTCTACCTGTTATGGAAAGTGTTGTAATTCACATCGGAGGGGAAAAAAGAAGAGTTCCTTTTCCCTTTGTAAAAAAATGGAGACGGCAAGCAAAAAATCACTCAATTAATTAAGAAAAGAAATCTAAGTCACCCTCTCATCTTCCTTCTCTTTCCCAAAAATAAGCTGAACAATTGAAACCACAAAGAATGCAGGAATTCTACTTATGTGAAAGAAGTTTGAGTCAAATTTGCTTAAATTTCTAAATCAGGCTACCTTAGTTGATACATGGCTTCCACCTAAAAAAAAAAAAAATGCTTTTGAGAGAAATTGTGTTAGTACATTCACAGAACGGTGGCTAAGCAAGCCCAAGAGAGAAATCCTTTTAGTGCTGTGTTAAAAAAAATTTTTAAATTTTCCCTGCAAGGAATTGGAACTACTCACATATGTTTGCTATAAAAGACACAGAGGCCCTTTAAGAATAGTTTTGGGGCCCAGGGTGGTAGCTCACTCCAGTAATCCTTGCACTTTGGGAGGCCCAGGAGGGAGGATCACTTAAGGCTAGGAGTTCCAGACCAGCCTGGGAAAAACAGCAACACCCCTGGTCCCTACAAAAAATTTTAAAAATTAGCCAGCTACTGGCTAAATTAGTCACCAGCTACTCCGGAGACTTAGGCAGGAGGATCTCTTGAGCCCAGAGTTTGAGGTTGCAGTGAGCTGTGATCCTAGGCCACTACACTCTAGGCTGGGTGACAGATTGAGACCCTGTCTCAAAAAAACAAACAAAAAAAAAAATTAAGAAAGAGAAAGAAAACAAATAGTTTTTGGCATAAATCATGATTAAGTTATGTGTCTGAAAAATAAATAGAGTCAGGAAAAAAAGTTACAGAATTTATTCCTGTATCATTAAATATCTGACAATGTGATTTTTAAATTGGTTTGCCGTATTTTATCGTTTGGATAGTCGACTGGATATGGTTCAGCTGCAGACAGCTCTTAGAGCCTAAGTAATTACGCAGAAAGGAATTTATTACTGGCTAGGAGATGGCTTACAAACTCGCTGGAATGGTAGGAGCCGGCGCTAAGGGAGTGTCGAGGAACAACGGCCACTCTCCAAAATCATACCGCCAGTCCCGCGATCCGAAGCCAGCGCTGCCCCGGGGAAGCCGTCAAACTCCGAGGCTGCGGCCGGCAGAACAAAGCAATGTCCGCCCGGAGCTGCAGCACCGACAACGCCCACCGCGGCCCTTCCGGTCCGCAAGGATCCCGCGCATCTGATTGGCGGAGCCCAAACCCGTCCGCAACCTTAGTTGTGAAGGCTTCTGGGAAACGTAGTTTTTACCTGCCAACCTCCAACGCACAGAAAGCGTATCAGATGTACATTGCAATGGAAAAAGAGCAACGTATTATAATTTATTTAGCCGTTCCTTGAGTTTTAGATTTTTAGGTTGTTACATATGTTTCTCTATGATAAATAAAATAAAATACTGAGTCAAGCAGTATGAATATTCTTCAAGTTTCTGATAATGGTTGCAAAATTGCCCTTTTGAAAAACAAAACCAGTTTATGTTCCTTCCAGCCATCCTTGTTCCATATCGTCAATAATGATGAACACATTAGTAAGTCATTTTCAAAAGGACAATGACAAATCATTTGAAAACTTTCAATTTCTTTTGCTAGTGAGTTTGAACATTTTAATTCTCACCACAGGTGCATTACGATGAAGTCTTCAGCTACCTGCTTCTCACTGTTTCTCAGCAATGCATTTATAAATGATCTCAGATGGTGGGAAACTTATGATTGTTTTGTTCATCCAGGTAAAACTATCGCTAGTGAAACAGATAACTTTAAAATCTAGGAACCTCTTACTGTAACCCTGTATTGCTAAGTGGACATTACTCTTTTGGTCTTTCAAGTAAATACCAAGGAAACGTTCTTCTTTTTACTATCTCTAAAATTAAACTTTGTTGAAGGCTCTAGGCCTTAACTTAAAAGCAAGATTATGTAACTTGATTATGATGTGGCAAACTGAATTTAGATGCAAATGCTAGACTTGAAATGTAAGCCTCTGAATATCTATCAGTATAATTTTATGAGGTCTGAGGGTTACTTGTGCATGGGTCTAGACTTTGAATGTCTGGCTGCTCACGGTTAGAGCCGTGGAAGAAGTAAGTTCTGTACGGAAGAGCTCTATGATTCAGGGAAGCCAGGAAGGTTCAAACATCCAGAGCTGGCTTTCCACCTGCTGGAATCCCTTCTTTGATTTAATAAGGCCTAATGAATTCCTAGGGTTCCCTCAGGTTCTCAGAGAAACATCTTTAAGATCTTTTTCTTTTAGCAGGCAGCAAGTACAGCCACCCAGCCCATGAAAGTTTCATTATTATTACTATTGTTATTTTACTATTCCTGGGGCTAAAGATCTTCCTTTTTCTTCCCAAATAAGAAAAGGGAGATTTAGAGGAAGCATTAAAGAGAAAGCTTTTTAAAAGCTCATATTTAGTGATTTAGAGGAAAAAAGACTTGTTCTAAATTCATTTTTTAAACTAGAATATTAACTTTTCACCTGATTAAGACAAGACCCTGTACGTGCGCATTATATTTAAACTGCTTTCTTCCAAGGCAGCGTTGACCACAAAACTGTAAATTGTCATTGTTCTCCATCTAGTGGCAACACAGGCTAATTGAAAGCAAATTCCAAAGAAGAAATATTTTGACACTGAAGAGTACCCAAGCATTTAAAAAGAGAAAAATATTGTAGTACCGGACACACCTCACCACTGTTTTGTTAAATTTTTATATATAAATAAACCATGTAAAACAAGCCAAAATTGTGTCAAGTTACCTAATTTGGAAATGAAAAAGAATACCCATGCTGGACAGTGAACACAATATTCACAGCATCAGGCCTTTTCTTGAAAGTATTTTGTCCTATCTTAATTCTTTTATGATCTTAAAAATATTATCTTTAAATATTAAGAAAATGTTGAATTATATTTTAATAGTTGCAAGGAGAAGATTTAGAAATTGTGCTGCCAACCGATTTCAATCAAATCAATATCAGAATTGGGTCGTTAGACAAATCTCACATGTTCTCACTCATGGGGGAGCTAAATATTAAAACGATCTCATGGAGACAGAGTAGAATGATGGTTGAGGCTGAGAGAGGTACCCTATAAATATATACAACTATTATGTACCCATAATAATTAAAAATTTTAAAAAAAGAATTGAGCCATCAGACAGGAAGTTTTTGGTACAAGAACTTTGTAAATCAGGGACATTAATCAAGATATGATGGTATAAAAAACTAGTATGTTTAACTATAGTCACAAGTTAGAATGACATTCAACCATTGAGCTGATATCAGGAAGTTACAATGGGCATCTGGTTGTTCTAATATGTTCAACATTTTATTCAATTAATTAGCATCCACGCTATTCTGGTTATTAAATCATTTTACTCCAAATCCTAAGGTACTATATGTTATAGGAAAAAATAACAAAATGTGAGGAATGTAAGTACTATGAAAATAAAGTAAGCAAACAGAAATCTTTAAAAGAGGAGGCCAAATAAATGAATCACACAGAAAAGAATTTTTTTAAAAGCATAATAAGTATGTTTAGCAACTTAAAGGAGGAAATTGGAAAAATGAATTTGGAAAATTAGTTATGAAGAACCAATTGGAGATATTGAGTATAAAAAAAGCCAATAGTTGAAATAACTCAGTAAGTGTAGGAGCAGATGCTACTGTTTTATGGATACTGTTTTTCAGAGTGAATACGGTGAAAAACAAATTAGTGAGCTGACAAATGAGGTCAATGAACTCTTCCAGAAGGAATCAGTAAGCGAGAAGGTGGTACTAAAAAAGCTGAGAGAAATGTTAAGACATAGTGACAGAATTTTGCAGGATGAAGAATGCTATTAGTAGTCTTCCCTTAGTATACTCAGAGATTGGTTTCAAGACCTTCCATCCTCACAGATACCAAAATCT
>CAUYSK010101697.1:0-14329 GCA_963575035.1 Avahi laniger
GGATAGAGTGCCGTGGCATCAGCCTACCTCACAGCAACCTCAAACTCCTGGGCCCAAGCGATCCTCCTGCCTCAGCCTCCCAAGTAGCTAGGACTACAGGCATGCACCACCATGCCCAGTTAATTTTTCTTTCTATTTTTAGTAGAGACGGGGTCTCGCTCTTGCTCAGGCTGGTTTCTAACTCCTGAGCTCAAACAATCCGCCAGCCTTGGCCTCTCAGGGAGCTAGGATTACAGACGTGAGCCACTGCGCCCAGCCTAAAACTTTGCTTTCTTGATATCTCCTACGTTTATGCTTTTAAAGTCATGATTGCATATCCCTTCTTTTAAAAATTTTTTGTGTTGTGGTAAGATGCACATAACATAAAATTTGCCATTTTGACCATATTAAGTGTACAATTCAGTGGTATTAATTATATTTACGATGTTGTCCAATCATCACCACTGTTTCCAAAATTTCTTTCTCTCCCCAACAGAAATTCTGTGACCCTTAAGCAATAACTCCTCCTTCCCTCCACACCCCAATCCTGGTAACCCCTAATCTAATTTCTGTCTCTATGAATCTGCCTATGCCAGATATTTCATACACATGGATTTATATAATATCTGTCCTTTTGTGTCTAGCTTATTTCACTTAGCACAATGCTTTCAAGGATCATCCATGTGGTAGCATGTACCAGAACTTCATTCCTTTTTGTGGCTGAATAATATTCCATTCTATGGATCTAGAACATTTTGTTATCCACTCATCTGTTGATGAACACTTGAGTTGTTTCCACCTTTTGGCTATTGTGAATAATGCTGTAATTAACACTGTTTTGCAAGTATCTGTTTGAGTCCCGTTTTCAATTCTCTGAGGCATATACCTAGGATTGGAATTGCTGGGTCATGTGCTAATTTTATACTTAGTTTCATAAAAAACTCTCAAATTGGTTTTTACAATGGCTGTAACATTTTACAATTCCACCAGCAATATACAAAAATTCTAATTTCTTCACATTCTTGTCAACACTTGTTATTTTCTATCTTTTTTATTGTAGCCATCCTAATGATTGTGAAGTGATATCTCATTGTGGTTTTTATTTGTATTTCCCTAATGACTAATGATGTCAAGTACCTTTTCATGTGCTTATTGACAATTTGTACATTTTCTGTGGAGAAATGTCTATTCCAGACCTTTGCCCATTTTTAATTGGGTTGTCTTTTGTTGTTGAGTTGTAGATATTCTTATTCTAGATATTAAACATATCTAAAATACATGAACCATACATAAATCATAAGTATATGATTTGCTAATATTTTATTCCATTTGGTGGGTTTTCTTTTAGATTTCTTGACGATATTGTTTGCAACACAAAAAATTTTAATTTTGATATAGTTCAATTTTTCTATTTTTCTTTTATTTCTTAGCTTATATTTCTTTTAAAGTCTTCCTAGTTACACTCCAATGAGCCTCTGTCTACTCTGACAAAAGATTCAAAGATCAACCATAGCTCATTTATTTTAGAAACCAACAGATGATGTCCCCTTGTCTATAGTAGATATAGTAAAAAGCATAAAACATTACCTAAGCCTATTATCCTAGTCCTATAGAGGTCCTAACACAGTTGCTTTTGTTTAAAGGGGAGCTAAAGAAAAGAGTAAGGAAGAGGACTCGAAGTATACTAAGGCATGTGAGAAATATAGTCTGGAGGACATAGCAAACTTTTTCTCTGAAGGCCCATATAGTAAATATTTTATGCTATGTGGGCCAAGAGACAAAATCAAGGATATTATGTAGGTACTTAAATAAGAAGAGGGAAAACAAATTTCCATACATTTTTAGAAAAAAATGTAAAAATAATTGAGAACAATTTTTTAAAATACAGGTATGCTAATAAGAAAAAATGGAATATTTTGGGAGGATAACATTTCACTTAATTGGTGTTCAAAATTATCGCTCCCTATCATCAATATTGATTGCAGATATTCATCTGTTAATGCTGATCTGAAATGAAATTTTATGTATTTTATATTTGAAAATATCTTTTTACACAGATAGGTACTATCAAATACTGATATAGATTCATGAGCATATGATTTTCTTTTTTTTTTACAATTCACTAATTTTTATTTTGCAGAGTTGTGCAACCATCACCACAATCAATTTTTGAACATTTTAATACCTCAAAAAGAAACTGATACCCATTAGCAGTCACTATTTTCTTCCAATTTCCCTGCTTCCCTACCCCCAGCCCTAGGTAATCACTAATCTACTTTCTATTTCATAGATTTGCCTGCCTATTCTGGACATTTCATATAAATAGAATTATATAGTCTTTTGTTACTGGTATGAGAATATGATTTTACTTGGACATATTCTTCACATGGAAGGCATCTATAGAATTATATTATATTAGAGTCTTCTCTTGATATTTGCCTTGTATCATATCATTACATTGCAGATTCATCACTTCCAATTGAAGTTTAGGTGGAAAGCCCCTATACTGGACAGTTAAATGGATTTTGAAACTGTGCTCAAAATATTCCAATCAAATTTACCCATTTCTGAGCTATTGAACTGCCATGTGGTAAGGCAAGTCAGCATATTTAGCTCCTATTTCTGACCAAAAAATTCATGGAACTGATGATTATTAAGTCCATAAGGGTAAATGAAGCTCACCATTGACACCATTGGCTCAATAACACATGATAGATTCAATGTTTTCCTCAAAATATGAATAATACAATGAAAACCATAGGCTTTAAACGCTTTAAATTTTTACAAGTTTTGTAAATTTGTCCAACTAAGCCTTTCTTTTCTCTGCATATATTTCACCACCATCAGTTGCAACACATCTTAGCTGATTCCACTTCACGTTGTATTAGATTAGTGTTTTCTCAACTTCTTTGAAAATATTCACATCTGTAGTTTTTCACACAGGCTATTCATTCAGGCTAATTCCTTAGTCACTTAAAATTTGGCATTGACTTCTCAAGTAAATAATAACAACTGAATGGTATCAGTAACATCTATCAACTCACCAAGAGCCACTTAATATTGTTTGCCTTGTTTTTAAATTGAATATTAATGTTGATCCTAATAGCCTCAATTCTTCAAGCAACTGTTCTTGCCAAAAAGCTCATGGTCTTAAATAAGTTTATTTTCTCTGGATACATTTCTTTAGCTGCTGCAATCAAATAAAATTTAATAAACACACCATTGGTAAATAGCTTTCCTTTCTTGGCTAACAAATGAGCCACTTGGAAACTTACTTTGGTAGCAGCCTCATTTTCTTTTGTTTGTATTTGTGAAGAAGTTCTGCTGTGATTAGACATTCTGTTTTAAATTTTCTAATTTTTCTGACCATTGCTTTCATATAAGTTGAGAATATTGTTATCAGTGTTTAGCTTGGTAATGGCGATATATATTATATTCTTTCAGCACAATTATTATGTTGTTGCCTAATATACACAATGCTTTGTCATCTAATTTGTTAACAAAATAATCCACACTCCATTGTGTCTTAAAATTGCAACATTAGAGGTTCACTTTTGTCTTCTTTTCTTGCTTTGAAGTGATAAATACACAGTACTAGTAGAAAATATGTCATGTTCCAGTGAATATATGCAGCACTGGAAACACTGTCGAGTTATAGTTGTGTCACTGTGATTTGCAGTGTACAAGTCAACAGTGCAAAGGAATGACAGTGCTATGTCTCATCTTTGTTGCAGTTACTCAACTCTGCCACTGTAGCATGAAAGGCAATGCAGAAACTAATGAACATGGCTGTGTTCCAGTAAAATTGTATTTATGAATACAGAAATTTGAATTTTGTGTGATTTTCACATCATAAAATATTATTTTTTGATTTTTTTCAACTATTAAAAAAATATAAAAACTATTCTTACTCACAGGTCATACAACAACCACAACCATGGACTGTATTTGACCTGTAGGCCACAGTTTGTCAACCACTGGTCTAAAGTCTCTAGAGTGACCATGTTGGAAAATTGTTGTTCCACTTTTACCGATTTATTCCCCTTCCAAAGTCATGATTGTTGTGACAATATAATCCTTTCCAGATCTTTCAAGAGATCATTTTTCAGATTATGTAAATTTGCATAACTTGATGTGCACTCAAGCATGTGGTCTGTGAGAGAGATCTCTAAAACAGTTCATTTCATTGTGTTTGTACCAAAACTTATTATGTACCCTAAAAGACAAGGAACCTTGGAATGGGCTCGTGGGGATCTTGCTTTGGCAGCCTTTTTCTCGTCCAGCCCCTATACACCAACCTCAGGCTAATCAGGGGAAGTTCGCGTCTACCCTGGACCCCTACTTAGCTAAGGACCATGAGACTCAGACTGGCACCTAAGTCCACGCCATCAGCCCAGTGAGCAGGCTGGAGCATGGAACTGCCTCCCTGGCCTCATACACTTCAAGGAGCAGGCCTGGCCAAACCCTCTGAGGGCATATCAGACATATTTGAATGCAAGCAGGAAGGAAGATTGAAAACTTTGGTGTTTCTAACAGCAGCACTGGGAAACGATCTCCCAGGTGAGGTCAGCTTTAGAGTGATACAGGCCAGTTGTGCAGGGAACTCCCAGCTTAGTCCTAGCTGTTCCTAAGTCCCCCCTGCTGATACCCAGGCAAGGTGCTCCCCACTGAGGATGAAAGGGGGCTGGCCCCCTTGCTTTTACACGTGCTGGGAGATGCAGGGAGCTAGTCACCTCCTCACCCTGCTGGAAGGAAAGAGGAGAGTGTGAAAACCAGACATCTTAGAAGTAACAAAAGAAAGAAAGAAAATGTGAATTGAAGCACAATGGCATATTCACAGTGCCATAGCAGTTTCTATATGCTATATTTAGCAGAAGCCCACAGTCCTCTCTTTGTATTTATTTGTAGGCATCCTCGGGACCTTCAGACTATCTGTATTATCCACAATTATTATCTCAGCTCATCTACATGTTCATTTTCCCAGGAAGGGGAAAAAAACCTCTCCTGATACTTAGTTTGTGAATTCTGGGGAATTTGACTAGGAGATATGTGGAAAAGCAAACAATTGGTAAGGCATATAATTATCACTTTCAAAGAAAACACTCACCTCCAGCTGGCCTACTTGTGTAGGTTCTAATGCCTGAAAAGAGAATTAATTAACCCAGGCAGGTCTCCAGTGCTTGCATGTACTCCTTCAAACCTATTTACAAACCCACTTAAAAATGCTGGGGTTTTGCAAGCAGAAAGTTTGCTATAAATACAGCTGCAGATGGAATTCTTTGAAAATGGAAATGGAAAATTCTGAACAGGAATAACTTGACATTTGATTCTGGAACAATAGTAAAATGTCAACATCTGTCATGAAAATATAGAACTATAAAATAATGATTAAAGGTCCTTTCAGTTTTTAAAATACATACTATATAGCACTGTTTTGGTTTGGTTGTTTTACAAAGCTCTGTGCAGTGTCATTTTGCTTCAACTAACTTCCATTACAGCAATTCTATTTAAGCAATTGAATAGTTAAATAGGCATGCTGTAGACTTTTAATTTTATTGGGAGATAAGAATAGTCTCATCCTATCCGAGCTGTTATCACCCAGACCAGAAGTTTCTCTTTTCCATGTACCAAAAGCTGGGTCCTTTGACAGCCTAATGATCCCCTCTGCAGTGTTCCTTTTAAAGATCTGAGGTGTCACCAAAACATTCCAAATTTGGTTAAAAATCACTCATAATTGTATTTTGACTTTTCTTATACTTATTTGCAGTTTGAACTTATACCAGCTCTTGGGTGGCTAATTACATCCTTGAGTTTGCTGCCTGTGGTGTAAAGTAGAACCTCCATTTAGTTTTTCTTTCTTTTTTAATTGTGGTAAAAGAACACCACTTTACATAATATTGATCATCTTCACTTTTTTTTGAGATAAAATCTCACTTTGAAGCCCAGGCTGGAGTGCAGTGGCTTAGTCATCGCTCACTGTAACCTCGAACCCCTGAGCTCAAGGGATCCTCCCACATCTCAACCCCCTGAGTAGCTAGGACCACAGGTGCACACCACTATGCCCAACTAACTGTTTTTTCAAATTTTTTAATAGAGATGGTATCTTTCTATGTTGCCCAGACTTGTCTTGACTTGCCAAAGTGCTGGGATTATAGGCATGAGCCACTGCACCCGGTCCCACCTTAATGCTTTCTAAGTGCACAGTTTATTAGTGTTAGGTATATTCACATTGTTGTGCAACATTCCAGAACTTTGTCATCCTGCAGAATTAAAACTCTAAGTCCATTAAACAACATCTTCTCATTTCCCCCTTCCCTCAATCCCTTCCTGCTTTCTGTCTTCATGAACTTAACCATTTTGCATACCTCATACAAGGGGGATCATGAAGTATTTGTTTTTTTGTGACTGGCTTATTTTGCTTAGTATAATGTTTTGAAGGTTGATCTCTGTTGTAGCATGTATTGGTTCTTTATCCTTTTTGTGATCAAATAATATTCTATTGTGTGGATAGACCGCAGTTTACTTATCCATTTATCAATTGATGGACACTTAGATTGCTTCCACCTTTTGGCTGTTGTGAATAATGCTGCTATAAACATAAGTGTACAAATATCTGTTCGAGTTCCTGCTTACAATTCTTTTGATTATATACCCAGAAGTATATTTGCTGGATCATATGTTAATTCTATATTTAATTTTTATTGATACATAATAGTTGTACATATTTGGGGGGCATATGTGATATTTTGATACATGTATACAATACACAATGATCAAACTAGGGCAATCCAGCACCACAAACATTTTCCCCTTCTTTGTGTTGGAAACATTCCAACTCCCCTCCTTAAACTATTTTGAACTATACAGCAAATTATTAACTGTAGTCACCCAACTGTACTATTGAACATTAGCTCTTATTCGTTCTATCTACCTGTATGTTTGTACCTATTAACCGACCTTTCTTCATCCCCCTCTTCTCCCTACTCTTCCCATCCTCCAGTAACCACCAATCAACTCTCTACTTCCACAAGATCCACTTTTTTAGCACCCACATATGAGTGAGAACATATAGTATTTGTCTTTCAGTGCCTGGCTTATTACACTTAATATAATGTTCGCCAGTTCCATTCACATTGCTGCAAATGATAAAATTTCATATCTTTTAAGGCAGAATAATATTCCACTGTGTATATGTACCACATTTTCTTTATCCATTCATCCATTGATGGACATTAGGTTGATTCCATATCTTGGCTATTGTGAATAGTGCTACATTAACAAGGAAGTACAGATATCTCTTCAATATATTGATTTCCTTTCTTTTGGATACACACCCAGCAGTGGGATTGCTAGATCATATGGTACTTCTGAGTTTCCTGAGAAACCTCCTTACTTTCTTCCATAGTGGCTATACTAATTTACATTCCCACCAACAGTGTACAAGCGTTTCCCTTTCTCAGCATCCTCATCAGCCTCTCTTACTTTTTGTATTTTTGATAAAAGCCATTTTAACCGAAGTGAGATGATATCTTATTGTGGTTTTGGTTTGCATTTCCCTGATGATTAGTGACATTGAGCATTATTTCATATACCTGTTGGCCATTTGTATGTCTTCTCTTGAGAAATATCTATTCAGATATTTTGCCCATTTTTAAATTGTATTATTTGGGTTTTTTTTTTCCTATTGAGTTGTTTGAATTACTTATATATTCTGGTTATTAATCCTTTGTTGAATGGATAGTTTGCAAATATCTCTTCCCATTCGGTAGGCTGTCTCTTCACTTCGTTGATTGTTTCTTTTGCTGTGCAGAAGCTTTTTAGTTTGATATGATCTCATTTATCTATTTTTTCTTTGTTGCCTGTGTTTTTAAGGTCTTATCCAAAAAATTTTTGCCCAGGCCAATGTCCTGAAGCATTTCCCCAATGTTTTCTTCTAGTAGTTTCATAATTTCAGGTCTTAGATTTAAGTCTATAATCCATTTTGATTTGATTTTTGTATATTATGAGAGATAGGGGTCTAGCTTCATTCTTCTGCATGTGGTTATCCATCTATGTTTAATTTTTTGAGGAATTGCAATACATTTCCCACAGCAGCTGCACTATTTTATATTCTCATCAGTAATGCACACAATTCTAATTTCTCCACATCCTCACGAATACTTGTTTTCTGATTTACTGCTTTTACATAATAGTCATCCCAAAGAGAGTGAACTGGTATTCATTGTAGTTTTTATTTTTATTTTCCTAATGATTAATAATGTTGAGCAACTTTTCCTGTGCTTATTGGCCATTTGTATATTTTCTTTGGAGAAATGTCTATTGAAGTCCTTTTTCCATTTAAAAAATTATTTTAATTATTATGGGTACTTAATAATTGTATGTGTTTATAGGCTACATATGATTTGGTTTCTCTGCACATGTATATTATTTTATTTATTTTTTTATATTTTATTTTTATTTTTTTGACACAGAGTCTCACTCTGTTGCCTAAGCTAGAGTGCCATGGGTGTCAGTCTAGCTCACAGCAACCTCAAACTCCTGGGCTCCTGCCTCAGCCTCTTGAGTAGCTGGGACCACAGGCACACACCACCACACCCACCTAATTTTTTCTATTTTCAGTAGAGACGGGATCTTGCTATTGCTCAGGCTGGTCTTGAACTCCTGATCTCAAGCCATCCTCCTGCCTCAGCCTCCCAGAGTGCTAGAATTAGGTGTGAGCCACCACGCCCGGCCTATTTTTTTTATTTTTAGTTATTATGGGTACTTAATAGTTGCATATCTTTATAGGACACATGCGATGTTTTGATACAGACATATAATGTGGATTATTCAAATCAGGATAATGGGGGTATCCATCACCTTAGGCATTTATCATCTCTTTGTGTTAGGAATATTCCAATTCTACTCTTTTAATTATTTTAAAGTATAACCTAACTTGTTGATTATAGTCACTTTGTTGTGCTATCAAATATTGTTCATTCTATCTATCTAATTATATTTTTACACCCATTAACATCCCTACTTTATCACCACCTCCTTGCCATCCTTCCCAGCCTCTGGTAGCCATCATTCTACTCTCTGTTTCCAAGACATCAACTGTTTTGGGGTTTTTTGTTGTTGTTGTTCATATATATATTTTCTTTCTCTCTTTTTTTAAAATATTAAGGGATTACAAAATTATAAGGGTACACTCTATAATGCTGAAGTCAGGGCTTTCAGTGTGCCTGCCACCAGGACAGTGTTCATTGTACCCAACAGGTAAGCTTTTATTCCTCACCTTCCCCTCTTCTTAATTTCCAATGTCCTTTACAGCTTCTCTGTGCTGGTTTTTTACTTTCTCTTCAATTCCATTCATCTCATTTGCCAGCCATATTCTGAATTCTATTTCTGACATTTAGAGAATTTCCTTTTAGTTGGATTCCATTGCTGTAGGTCTGTTGTGATCCTTCAGGGATGTTGAACTAGCTTGTTTTTTCACATTGCCAGAGTTCTTTTGCTCGTTTAGTCTCATCTGAAACTTCTTCTCTTAGATCAGGGCAGATAGATTTGCAGTGCTCCTATTCTCCTTTGCTGGAAACTCTCCTAGTCAGTCAGAAGAAGAAGAGGTCCCTAGATGACACTTTTGTGTGCTATTCTGGAAGATTGATCTGGTAGGAGAGGGGCAGACTCACTGAGATCTTGTAATGTAGTTGTCCTGCCTTGTCCGGTTTCTCTGTAGTTGTCTCAATCCAAGCCAGTGCTGGGGGATCTTCACGTGGAGTGGCGAATTGGTCCCTAGGCCGCTGTTGAATGCTCAGGCAAGGACCTGGGTGAGTCCCTCTCCATGGAGGCAGGCATTGCAAGAGATTGCTCTGTCCAAGTCTTGCTGTGGCAGTGGCAGAGGCTGCTTGGCGAGGCTATCTAGGTGGTGGTCACAGGTGTCAGGGCTGCAGGCATTCACTCCATGCAGGTCCAGGTGTAATGGAAGTATACAGCAGGGGGCAACTTGTGGCTAGCGGATATGTGGTGGAGAGCTGGACCACAGGCGTGGCATCATGTGGGTCCGCGGGGGCCACTGCCCAGCACTTGGGTCTGTGGGGACGTGGACCTCCACGTGTGCCATGAAGACATGGACCATGGCATGGTGCATGTGGCTGCAGAGGTGTGGCCTACCACAAAGCATGCAGGGCTGGGGGGTGTGGTCCACCACAGGTTGCACAGGTCTGAGGCGGCATGGACTTTGCTGCAGTGGCGTGTGGGGCCGAGAGACTTGTTTCTCTTGTCACAGAGGGGTGGCCCACTGGTCGGTGTGCAGGTCTTAGGGGGGTTGGACCTCAGCATGGCACCACACAGTCTTGTTCCAGTGGTCAGCGAGTGGGGCCGCAGGGGCTGGGCTGCCAGATGACTGGGGTTCTCTCCTCACACAGGTCCCACTGGGGCTGCTGCTGTGGGACCTCTTGACTGGCATCAGTGTCTGCCCCATTCAAATTTCCTGGTAGGGGGCACTTGTTTCCCGGTCACAGGCTGCTCCATCCTCGGCCCAGCAAGCGCAGCTGATCCCTATGTAGACCAGGAAGTCCATACCCTGAGAGCTTAGAGTCGAGTCACATAAGGCAACCCAGGAACAGAGGCCAGCGGGTGCCTGCTGAGCCTGCTCTCTGATGCAACTTCACTATACAATCTCTAAGCAGTTCCCCTGCTTAGAGGGATCAGTACAGCAGCCTGCAGAGTGGTTGGGGGGGCCCTCAAAGCTGAAGTCTTAGTGTCCACATGGAGAGCATAGGGCCCTGCGGTTCTTTCCATTATCCCTTCCCCACGTGTAGGGGTCTCCCCCAGGTACCTTCCAGTCTTGGAGAGTGGATCTCCCAGTCCCTGTCTCCCTCACTCAGAGAGTCTCCTGTCACTTCTCTGATGATTTACAATGCTCTCTCCAAGAGGATCCATCTGTAGGTGAGCATCTGCTTGCAACTTTTAATCCTCTCCTTGAGAGTAGTATATACCCCTCTTTCCAGTTGTTTTTAATATTTAGCTCCCACGTATGAGTGAGAATATGCAATATTTGTCTAGAAAGACAAATTTGTGCCTGGCTTATTTCATTTAACATAATGTTTTCCAGTTCCATCCATGCTGTTACAAATGGCAGAATTTCATTTTTTGTAGCTATATAATATTCCATTGTGTATCTGTACCACAATTTCTTTATCCATTTACCCATTGATGGACACTCAGGTTGATTCCAAATCTTGGCTATCGTGAATAGTGCTGCAATAGACATGAGAGTGCAGATATCTTTTTGATATACTGATTTCCCTTCCTTTGGATATATATCCAGTGGTGGGATTGCTGGGTCATATGGTAGTTCTATTTTCAGTTTTTTGAGAAACCTCCATACTGTTCTCCATAGTGGCTGCACTAATTTACATTTCCACCAACAGTGTACAAGTGTTCCCCTTTCTCCACATCCTTGCCAGCATTTTTTTTTTTTGAAACAGAGTCTTACTCTGTTGCCCTGACTAGAGTGCAGTGGTGTCATCATAGCTCACTGCAACCTCAGACTCCTGGGATTAAGTGATCCTCCTGCCCCAGCCTCCTGAGTAGCTAGGACTACAGGTGTGTGCCACCATGCCCAGCTGATTTTTTCTATTTTTGGTAGAGACGGGATCTCGCTCTTGCTCTGGCTGGTCTCAAAATCCTGAGTTCAAGCGATCCTCTCACCTTGGCCTCCCAGAGTGATATTATTACAGGCATGAGCCACCACAACTGGGCCCTTGCCAGCATTTTTTATTGCTTGTCTTTTTGACAAAAGCCATTTTAACTGGGGTGAGATGATATCTCATTGTAGTTTTGATTTGCATGATCATTTGATGTTGAGCATTTTTCCATATATCTGTTGGGCATTTGTATATCTTATTTTTAGAAATGTCTATTCAGATCCTGTGCCCATTTTTAATGGAATTATTGTATTTTTTTCCATTACTGGGCTTGGGGCACCCCCAGTGCTGATATGGCTGTAGTGACCAAAGACTTAGATCACAACATTCAATTTCTTTTGAATATCTTAAAAGCCTGCTCAAGAAGGACGGGTTCAAACAAGTCCAGACTGCAAATATTAAAATGAATATCAAACTCTTCAATCCCCAGACATTGACAAACATCCACAAGCATCAAGAACAACCAGGTAAACACAATCTCACCAAACGAACTAAATAAGGTATCAGTGACCAATCCTGGAGCAATGGAAATATGTGATCTTTCAGGCAAAGAATTTGAAATAGCTGTTCTGAAGAAGATCAATGAACTTTAAGACAACACAGAGAAGGAATTCAGAAGCCTATTGTAGAAATTTAACAAAGATATTGAAATAATAAAGAAAATCAAGCAGAAATTCTGGAGCTTAAGAATTCAACTGACAAACTGAGAAATGCATCAGAATCTCTCAATAGCAGAATTGACCAAGCAGAAGAAAGAATTAGCAAGCTTGAAGACAGGCTATTTGAAAATACAGAGTAAGAAAAGAGAAGAAATAATAAAAAAGAAACAAACATGCCTAAAAGATCTAGAAAGCAGTCTCAAAAGGGCAAATCCAAGAGTTACTGGACTTAAAGAGAAGGTAGAGGAGAGATTGGGGTAGAAGATTTATTCACAGAAATAATGACAGAGAACTTTACAAACTCAGAGAAAGATATCAATATTCAGGTAGAAGAATGCCACAGAACACCAAACAGATTTAACCCAAACAAGAATACCTCAACGCATTAATCATAAGCTCCCAAAGATCACAGATAACGAAAAGGTCCTAAGGAAAGCAAGAAAAAGGAAAAAAAATTAACACATAAACAAACTCCAACATCTGACAATAGACTTCTCATAGGAAAGCTCACAGGGCCAGGGGAGAGTGGCATGAAATATTCAAAATGCCAAAGGCAAAAAACCTTAACACTGGAATATTATATCCTGCAAAAATACCCTTCAAACATGGAGGAGAAAGAAAGACTTTCCCAAGCAAACAAAAGGTGAGGGATTTCAGCAACATCAGATCTGTCCTACAAGAAATGCTAAAAGGAGTTCTTCACTCTGAAAGAAAAGGGCATTAATGAACAATATGAAATCATCTGAAGGTATACAACTCACTGTTTACAATAAGTGCACAAATACAGAATACTCCATTGCTATAATTGTGGTGTATAAACCACTTGTATCTTGAGTAGGAAAACTAAAAGACAAACATATCAAAAGTAACTACAATAACTTTTTGAGAGATAGATAGTATAAAAAGATACGGATGGGTCGGGCGCGGTGGCTCACGCCTGTAATCCTAGCACTCTGAGAGGCTGAGGCAGGCGGATTGTTTGAGCTCAGGAGTTCGAAACCAAGAGCGAGACCCCGTCTTGCAAGAGCGAGACCCCATCTCTACTAAAAATAGAAAGAAATGAATCAGACAACTAAAAGTATATAGAAAAAATTAGCCGGGCATGATGGCACATGCCTGTAGTCCCAGCTACTCAGGAGGCTGAGGCAGAAGGATCGCTTGAACCCAGGAATTTGAGGTTGCTGTGAGCTAGGCTGATGCCACGGCACTCCAGCCCGGGGAAAAGAGTGAGACTCTGTCTCAAAAAAAAAAAAAAATATCTGGATGGAAACAATAATAAGTAAAAAAGCAGGGGGGATACACTTAAATGGTAGAATTTCTGTTAAATTTCTCTTTCTTTTTTTCTTTGTTTGTAAACAGAGTTGTCATAAATTTAAAATAATTGGTTATAAAATGTTTTTTGCAAGCCTCATGGTAACCTCAAATCAAAAAACCTGCAGCAGACAAAAACATACACTGGGGAAAAGAATCCTTATTCAATAAATGATGCTGGGAAAACGGGATAGCCACATGTAGGAGACTGAAGCAGGATCCACACCTTTCACCTCTCACAAAAATCAATTCACGCTGGGTAACAGATTTAAACCTTAAAAGTGAAACTATTAGAATTCTAGAGGAAGATGTTGGAAATACTCTTCTAGACATCGGCCTAGGCAAAGAATTTATGAAGAAGACCCCAAAGGCAATCACAGAAACAACTAAAATAAATAAATGGGACCTGATCAAATTAAAAAGCTTCTGCACAGCCAAAGAAACTGTCACAAGAGCAAACAGATAACCTACAGAATGGTAGAAAATATTCGCATGCTACACATCTGATAAAGGGCTGATAACCAGAATCTACTTAGAACTCGGGAAAATCAACAAGAAAAAATCAAACGACCCTATCAAAAAGTGGGCAAATGACATGAAGAGAAACTTTTCAAAAGAAGACAGAATAATGGTCAAAAAACATATGAAAAAATGCTCAACATCTCTAATTATCAGAAAAATGCAAATTAA
>CAUYSK010101701.1:0-18081 GCA_963575035.1 Avahi laniger
CATTGCTGATCGCAGATCAACATAGTAAATATAATAACAAAAAAGTATGAAATATTGTGAGAATTACCAAAATGTGACACAGAGACACGAAGTGAGCATACGCTGTTGGAAAACGGCAGCGACAGACTTACTCCAGGCGGGGTTGCCACAAAGCTCCAATTTGTGAACACGATGCCGTCTCTGTGAAGCGCGACAAAGAGCAGTACAGTCACAGGAGGTGTGCCTGTCCGAGTGCGTTTACTTCTGGGTACCACTTAGGAAGGCGAGCATTTCTGCTCCCTGTATGTGGACCACAAGAGCCACTTGTCAGGGACGACTAGAAAGAGGGCACGAGGAGTAGGAAATAGAAAAGAGAAGGAAAGCACACAGCAGAGAAGGGGGATTGGGTCCCCTAAACCTCGGGAAACCTCAGCAAGGAGAAAGCACGTAGCCCTGCCCCCACTGCGCGCTCTGCGAAAAGGATGGGCCCGAGGGGTACACACACGGGCTGATGGAGGCAGCGCCAGGAGGCAGGAGTGACAACCCACAGCCATAAAATCAGAAATGTTTTGAATATTTTTGAGACAAGATGAGTCAGCGGAACAACAAAAAAAGGCTCTTAACTATTCTCACTGCCTGCAAGGAGGTGAAGTAAATCTGGAAGAGTTGCATTGCAATGCAAGGGGAGGGTTTTCAAAAATACTGCATGAGACACTGAAAATGGAGAATGAAAATGGGCGGTATGGAAAGTCCATAGTGTCGAATATTAGGTGTGTAAAACCCCGTCGGCATTTTCTCTCCTGCTATCTCAGCTCCTTTTTGCGTGCGCAGTAAGTTTTGTCAGCATTAAAAGCACCTGCCCTCAGTCTCCCAACTCTGTTTCCCCACAAGCTCTGAAGTTTTCCGGCTTTGAACTCATGGGGCTTTCCAGGAATCAGATTCCCATGGATGGAAAGATATTGCTGGGTTTGCTTCTTACCAAACGGAGGAGGCTTGTTCCCAGAACCACAGAACTGTTTCCTGGAGCAAAGCCATCTTTTCTTGGGTGAGAACTTCAATGTGCTCTCAAGGGCTCTGTCCTCTGAAGCCAAAAGGCTGCTGGGTATCATTCACTTCTGCATTTTCTGAGGAGGAGGAGGAGAGAGAGGGGGAGAAGGGGGAGGGGGAGGAGAGGGAAGGGGAGGGAGGAGGAGGAGGAGTGCCTTCTATATGCTAATCCAGCGGGGCACTAGCGCCTTATTGGCACAATGCATCACCATGACAAGGTGTTTGGATGATGTATCGCTTAGAAGATGAAGCCATCGGGGAATGAGTCCAAGATCAGATTAAATTTAATTATGGGATAAAAGAATTCTCATCTGTGATTCTGGTGATGAATTCACTGAGGGAGGGAATGAGGGCCTCACGAAAAAGAAGGGAGAGGAGGAGTCCGATGTATAGACGGGGAGGACAAACAGAGGAGAGGTTGCTAATGCCCTCCCCGGAGCCTGTTGAATCAGAAAGGCCCTCGGCACACAGCTAGCTGGATGCCCCCCAACAGGGACGGACGCCTTCAATTCCTTTCCGTGGTGCACACCTTGCTTTAAGAACGTCCCCTCACAGCGAGCAGCTGTTTCAAACAGTGCTCACTGAAACGTCCAGGGCGCTTCACTCGGAGCACTTTGCTGGTCATTCGCTGCCCATGGCGTGGGCTGAGGGGGGCTGGGAACCTCAGCAGAATCCGTGGGGACGTGTTCGTTTGCACACGCGTGTGCAGGTGCACAGACGACTGCCGTGAGCACCACCAGTGAAGCTGGAACTCACATTTGATGTGTATAAAGTATGTGGGGCAGAGGGAGAGGGAGCTACAAAGGGGCTCAGGAGAATTCGGGGCAACAGAGCCACCCTGTACCTTGACTGTAGGTGATTACTTGGTCATAAATGTTTGTCAAAACTTGCAAAACTACACATTACAAAGAGTAAATTTTACCTTAAAAAATAAAAAAAAAAAGCCCATTACATGAAAACTGAGATAGCATTAGAAATTTAAAAAAATTAAGCAGAGGCACTAGGTCCACACTGGACCTGTCCTGGGCAAACAAGGACATGTGACCACTACCTCTAGGGTCTAACACTAAGCTTCGTCAGATTAGACGCTCAATACTTGGCCCCCGACTGCCGAGGAAAGGCACCTGCGGGTGTCTGTGGGCACACGGAGGCCCAGGCCCCACGGGCAGGAGGTCTGGGCTTGGGCTCGGGGAGCAGCAGTTGACACGGGTTCCCAGATGGTCCACAGTGTCTGTGCAGCACGCCTGGGACGCTGGACGGGATGCCCCAGCCCCCCATCATGGCACTCGAGACTCTCACGCTCTGTCCCTCTTGGCTGCCCTGAGCCACCTGCCTCAGCCAGCTGCGTCATTCTCCCCCTGCACGTGGCTCCCACACCCTGCCTCCGACCTCGGCTCTCACATCTGCTCCCCTGTGCTTGCTTCAGGTCTTTCCACTACGCCCTGTCGGGGCTCAAGGAGATGGCAGATGCCCCTCAGAGTTCACGATGGCACCGCGGAGCATCCAAGACTAAGCGTCATGGGACTTGCATTTGACAACCGGCACTGCCCCACCTGGATCTCAACTTTCTCATTAATAAAATGAGAAAACGAAGGTGTCACTGCTTACCAGACGGGGTAGTGGGGAGGGTTAAACGTATTATCGACACAGATATGGGTGTTATCATCAGCGCTTTTGTTCCCCGTGTCAGCCCAGCCCGGCCCAGGGCGCTCAGTGCTGTCCCCGGGCAGGGACCGGAACACGGAGCTCAGAGTCCACCGTGTGCAGCAGCTCAGGGGCAGGGACCTGAGACAACAGGGTCAGGGCCCACGGGGGGGTGGGATAAGGACCTCCGAAATGCTACAGGGATCCTAGGCACAGTCCTACCATCACCCCCTTCTCTCTTCCTGACAGCACCTCTGTCTCTGGAAGGAAATCAGAAGCTCTGGCCTGGGAAGGGTGACCAGCTTGCTGGCGGGGCACAACAGGAGGGCCTGGCAGAGCAAGCTGGTCCCCTCATTGGGCAGCAAAGCTGTCAGGTGTTCCTATGGCAGCTCCAGCTCGGGAACCCGCCCCACACGTGGGCCCAGGAAGGCAACAGCCTGGCGCCTGGTGGAGGTCCGCGGTCCTGCCTGCTTAGACAAGACCTCCCTCTCCACGTGGGTTCACACTGACACCAAAGGCTGCTGCTGCACCCTCGACATTCTATTTTTAAATAAAACACAGGCTCCAAAAAGAGTCGGATGTGTTTCTAATCCAAATTAGTAAGCAGACAAAACCGAGGCTCGCGGACGGATGGACACTTTGGAGCGAGCAGGCTCTCTGAGTGGCCAGGAACTGTTTCCATCTTGTTGACAAACACATGCTGCAAGACAGGAAATTACCCTCCTCAGTGCCTAGTTTATCTTGGCTTAATTGCTGTTTGATAATAAATTACAACATAGAGTCCATTAATTAAGCTAACAATGTCTGTGGAACACCGACTCCTTCTGCAGGGAGTTGTCTGGTTGCAGGGCTCTGTTTGGTGGCTGTGTGCCCGCGGCACTTACCGTGCCGTTTAAAGAGATGCCTGGTCAGAGACGGGACTCGGTGCACAGACCGAGCAGGTTTGGGCGGCAGCGAAGCCTTGATGAGTGAGTGGGGGACAGCCCGGCAGCTGCAGAGCCAGGCCAAGGACACTTGCTAACGCAGACACGTGGCAGAACAGAGAGCGATGCTAGATTGACTTTTAAAAAATCAGCTGATGGAAAGTCACCAGGGCCCACTTACAGGTGTTCATCTTAGAGTTGGGGGGGGCCACGATCTGCCTAATTTTGTTTGTTGTTCCATAAGCAACCAAATGGCCAAAGCTTTCATTTGGAAAAGTTCCACATGCAGATGGAATTGGGGAAAGATGTGTTCCAGCTATTTTCCAGCCAAGGCCTCAGTACTGTGCTGCAAATGCCACTGAGGTCGCCAGTACTGTGGTGCAAATGCCACTGAGCTCCCAGGAGAAGAGGGAACTCGGTGCCTGGTTCCTTCCTGGGGAGGGAGTGAGTGGGTGGCCATCCTCAGAGTGCACGCAATGCTGACCATGTTGTCTGGAGGACGGGCCATGCAGACATTCCTGCTGAATCTGTGTAGTAGGTGGCCATTAGGCAGGGCCCCAAGGGAGGGGACAAAAGAGGAACAAAGGCTCTGGACAGAAGAGTAAGGAAAGCCAAGTTGCTAGCGGTCTTCCCCAGACTGTGTGTGGAGGTGTGTGCATCACAGGGCCTCAGAGATGTCAGAGTAGGTGGGGAGGGCGGGGGTGCTTCGAGGAGGTGACCTCAGGCCCACAGAAGGCAGATGACACTGCCCTAACATCCTAGGTCTCAGGATCGGCCAAGAGCTTCCTGGGTGGCTTAGAGAGCCTTTCCCTGAAACACCCGGAGCAAAACCCACTGCTCAGAGCCACGTGGGAAACCCTCCCATCTCCAGGGGACAGTGCCTGGGCCATCTTTACCCCCTTCCTCATGCACAGGAGGCATTGGCTTCCTCGGGCCAACTATGGATCTTGCCAGTGTCTAAATGGGATCATCTCTGTCTAGGGTCACCAATGGTAAGTACTCAGTTCAAACGTTATTAATACTTATTCAGAAGGCTGGAGAAAGTAGCCTGGGAGTCAAGTGTTCTTCTAAAAGTGACTCCTGGAATTCCCAAAAGGATGGTTAGGCAGAGCTATGCAGCTCAGGAGAGGAGCTGCCCCAGGTCCAGAGTCCAGGCTCTTGCTGCCCAGGCTGGAGGCTGTGGGTGTCCTAGGAAGACAGTGCAGGCAGCACATGGGGCCCTGCCTTCGAGTCCTCCTGGTCCAAAACCTCCATCCCCACTCCCTCTCCAAGCCATCTCGGTGGGAGACTAGCTGGGGTGGACTGCTGGCTTTTCACTTGGTCTCCTTCAAGATGCAGCCTCTTAGACAGTCCCCTCTGGGGCTGGCCGTACCCAGTCTAAACTTATCATTCCCCAAGATGAAGCCTTCGGTGGCTCCCCAGCACCCTCCAACCAGCAGCGCCAGCACCCCCTGAATTTTTTGTTAGAAATGCAAAATCTCAGGCCCCAGCCCAGATCTCCTGTCCCAGAACCTCTGGGGGTGGGGCCCAGGAGCTGGCATTTTCCCAAGTCTCGCAGGTGACTCTGCCGCACACCGCAGCGTGAGAGCTGCGTCAGGCCCTTCCCCATCTGCTCTCCATCTCTCTTCTGCTTTTTCTCAGCCCCCTTCCCTCCTGCAGACTAAGCCACACTTGTGATGCTGGAGGTTTCCTGCCTCTCTGCCCGCCTTGCCCCTGCAAGGGTAAACCACTGAGAGCAGGGACTGGATCTTCTCAACTGCCTGTGTACAGTTGTGACTCTCACCCACAGCAGGTGATCAGGAGGTATATGTTCAGAGAATGAATGAATGGATGGATACAGACCAGCATTAGATTCTCTGGTCTAGGCATCCCAGCCATTCTCTTACTCCCTACAGGCACTTTTGGGCGGTGGTGAGGCTCCCTAAATAACCTTGATTTAAATGGATTGCATTTGAAATTGGAATATAAATGTTTGCCTTTTGTTACTGTTGGTTGACATGATGTTTTAAATTTCTATGAATGTCAAATCTAGTGACATTTTGGGGTGTGTTTTCTCTCCATCTTAGAGAGTTTCAGCTAAGCTTCTTGTGTACACACACACAAATGCACACTCATGCACCCACGTCGCCGGCTAGCACAAAACCGTCAACGGCAATTCATTTACCAGGCCTCTGTTTCCACGGGTTTGTGAATCGCTTACCCTTTGCAGGCTGTCTCGTGTGCTCTCGGAGATGCCCCTGCAAACGCTTTCCTCCTTCCCCGTCGCACTCTGTTCTCGTACCAGCCCTAATGGTCCCTGTGACACTCACCACCAAACACGTGCTCTTTCAGGACAGACGTGTCAACCGGTTCTCGGGAGGGAAGCTGCTAATTGTCTCTTCGAGGTTGTAAGCAGGTGTATGTGGGTGGTAGCAAATGACTCTGTGGCTTACTTACCTTTTCCTTCCAGTATGAAACATGCACACTGATCCGTAATCTTAATATTTGTGCTGATGCAACCACTTATGAATCTTTTCCCCAGCGTTTTTAAAGGAACAGCCAGAATGCCTCCCACCTTCTCCTTAAACTCTCAGAATAGATAACAGTTACCAAAATAGAGGGCAACAGAAGCATCCAGAAGTCCCACAAGGCCTCTGTGGGCCTGCGGTGGTCAGAGGTAAGCTCCTACCTGTGGTCCCCAGCCGTGGCATGGGTACAGTATTGCTGTGTGGTTCTCCAGCGGGCCCTGGTCCAGGCAGACGTCTTTTGCCTTGTTGTTGCGGAGCTGTGGGAGCAGACAAAACATTACCCGTCAGAGCTCCTGTGGGGGAGGTGCTACCTCCCATTCCCTGTTCCACGCTGCCTTGGTTCATGATGGGAAGGCCACAGGCCCCTCCAAGCAAGGACCAAGGCACTTCAAGTCTATGATCACTTTAGCAGGAAGGAAAAAGTCCTCTGCGGGTGGCATGGGTGCCAGCCCTCTGCCTGTGTCCTGGGCAGCCTGGCCCCCACCCTCCCAGAGCCTCCATCATAGCACAAAAGAGATCACAAGGAACTTCTGGACATAGGGACATGTATTACCCAGATCTTAGGTTTAAAGTCACCTTGGAGGGGGGTCAGCGTGTGGACTGAGACATACGAACAAATCCTAAGTGGGCCTCGGCACCAACACTGGTTTTAATAACCTGGGAGTCAGTCATAGGTTAGCCACTCAGATCATTGCTTGCATAGAGGCATGGAAAACAGCAATCAGAAAAGCAAACTGAAACCTTGCCATCATGAAAAGCGCTAGCAACTTTAATTATATACTCAAAAAACATTGTACCGAAAGCATATGCTGCATTGGACACAATCCCAGGTGTTTGGAAATAGACATAGGTCCCCAAGACAACGCCCCTGGGACCCACACTCCCACTCCTTGGGAGTGTGTAAGAGCAGATCTAATCTGGCCTCCAGGCACGTTCTAACTCTGTATTGGTATCCATCACCCCAGGGTCTCAATGGGGAAAAGGCAATGTCGTTGGTCTTTCCATATATATTCATTCCCCTCCAGATTATATTCTCCATGGAAACCACATTAACTAAGGATAAGTCAGAAAGAGTGGCACAGGGACACTGTTCATTCTGTACCCAAATGGCGTCTAGTCTCAGATGACTGAGCAGATTTCTAATGATTTTGAAATCTTTTTTAAGATTATAAAAATAACACCATCTCATTGAGACATTTTGGAAAATATAGAAGAAAATAACAATTGTTCACAATCCTTTGACGCACAATCACTTAATTTTCCCTCCAATCTTTGGACATTTTAGCTTTGTTCAATTTGGGCTGTAATGAGCAAGTTTATGCATAAAGCTTTGTTCACATTGCAGCTTTTCTTAATAGAATCCTAGAATTGGGATTAAGGTATAAAAGCATATGAACACCTTGATGATCTTAAAACATGCTGCCTGACTGCTAGCTGGGAACTTTGAACTAATTCATATTCCTGCTCACGAGGTGTGCAAATACGTATCTATTTATCAGTCCTGAGTTTCACCATTTAAAAGTATTGTTTTGAGGGGTGAAGAAAGGTATCTTGTTTTTATAAATTTACTATTCATAGTAAATTGAAATGTTTTGTGTTTAGCAATCATTTTTCTTTTTGAGAATTGTCTATTTATTTCCCCATTGGGATCTTAAATGGTTTCATTATAGATTTGTAAAAGCTCTTTACATACTAAGGACATTAATGTTTTTAGGGCATATTTGTTCCACATGGTTTCAGACTGCTAGGATTTTAAATTTTATTTCTAATGTTTATGCAATCAAATCTATCACTCGGTAACTTAGCAAATATTTATTGAAGCCCTGGTTAGTGTCTGGCACTGTATTAAGTTTAATGAACACAAAGATGTTTTAAACTACATTGTCCCTGCCCTGAAGTGGTCCACAGTCTAGTGCAGTGACTGATACATGCCAGGACCGGCAAGGAGGACTTCTTCCCCGCTTCTGAGGGTTCAGAGACAACTGCTGAGAGGAGGCAATTCCCGCAGTAGGGGTTCAAAAGGGTATGTGGACTCGATGCTGGAAAAGTTCTATTTTTCACCCAGGTGGTGGCAACATGGATTTTTGGTTTATATTATTATGCTGTACGTGTATGCTTTGTATACATTGTATGTGTGTGGTATTTTATATAAATAGAGGGGAAAGGAAAAAAAGTCGAATAAAAGTGAGTAGAGGCCAGGGGCAGTTCAAACCAAGGGCAGTATGAGTTGGCCACAGAATTTTGTGCAAAAATGTTGGTGGCCCAGTGTTTTAGAGCACCATGAAGTGCTTTCCCAAGTGGAGAGACAACATTTCATACACGTGAAAGTAAAGCATCCACATATCATTCTTTAGAAATTATTTTAAGACATTCCAGCTAACAGGGATGAATAAAAATGTAAAAATCAAAGGAAAGTGACTTGTTATCTAAGTGCGCCTGGGCACCAACACTGTCGTAGGGGGAAGGGCCAGGCCGACACCTGCTCGGAGGTCTCTGTTTTCCCTCCCCTGTGCTGGCATCGGCTGTGGCTAAAACAGTAAGTAGGAATGAGCATTAAAAACAGACTTGTCTGAATCATGGTAGATTTGGCCATCAAACTGAATTCGATTAAAAAGTTATTCATAAAGAAGATATAAAATATAAATAAAGTACAGTCAACCCTCTGTATCTATGGCTTCAACCAACCTGAATTAAAAATAGTTGAAAAAAAAAAGATGGTTGCATCCATATTGAACATGTACAGACTTTTTTCTTTGTCATTATTCCCTAAACAATAGAGTGCAACAACTATTTACATAGCATTTATATTGCATTAGGTATCATAAGTAATCTAGAGGTGACTTAAAGTATACGGGAAGCTGTGCATAGATTCCGTGCAAATACCACACCACTTTATACAAGGGACTTGGGCATCTGCAGAGTTACGTATACACAGGGGTCCCAGACCAATCCCCCGTGGATACTGAAGGATGACTGTATTAATAATGTTTGGGTGTAAAACCCCAGATAATATTAACAAAAACCGAAGGGCTGATGAAGAGGACAGGAGAAAGTGTGTGAAAATTCTTGCAATATATATCATTTGACCCTTAGTTTTGGAGGCTCAGATGTTAAAATTTTTTTAACTAGAGGTAATAACCATAATGTAATTAAGAGCAAGATATATACAATGCACATGATTAGAAAGCTTTTTATAAAACCAAACAACAAAGTAGCCAAAAATTAGGGAACAGCAAGGAGTATAAAACCCAGAAATAGTCCTTGGCCCAGGGAAAGACTCGTGAACAGAATTGTAAATGAAAAACAAATCATCCAAACTATAGATATATATAGTATGATAGCCACTCTGTCTTCTTCCTTTTCTCAGAGCTCAGGGGTGTGGGTGTGTTGAAAAGAACCAGTAGAAAAGAGCATTAAAAATAGAGTTATCTAAATAATGCTAAATTTTGTTACCATGCTGAATGTGATTAATTTGATTGCTTTCAGTTAATGCTGTAGTCCATCTGAAATATATTTCAGTACGTGGGGAGCTCAGCAGGTAGAGAAGGAGCAATAGAACAAAATGTCCTAAAATGTTAACATTGATTCTGTCTGGGAATTGGGATTTAGAGTAAGTTTTGTTTTCGTCTTTATATTTCCTATAGAACATATGTACTGAATTTATTATTTTAAAAATACAGGAAAATTTGTAAAAACAACAGGCCTCCCTCCTCCAAAAAATCAGACTATGATATCCATGTTACCTCCAAGGCCACCCCACTGTATAGTTCCAGGGATATCAATTATCCAGGGATATATTGTGGTTGATGTCAATGGCAGCCCCTGGAGTTGTGCAGTGCACGGACTGTGGAGCTGTGCGCAGCAACGCTCGCCACCTTCTACGGTTTTTCCATTTTTAATCTTTCTTTCCAAATAACTATTTTTTTAATTATAAAATTATTACATATTATTAGTGAAAATTGGAAAAAGATGACAAAATACCCACACAAAAACTGCTAGCAGTCCCACTACCTAAGGTAATTATAACTGTCTTCTCCATTTTGCCACGCTATTATTCTACTTCCTTCTAATCTAAAATAGTAGCTATTCTAGTTTTATCATACTGACTTTTTCCTCTTAAGCATTACAGTATCAATATTTTTCTCAGGTCATTAAACTTTTGTGCACTCCATCTGTAATGGCTGCAAAATATTTCGAGCCATGAATATATTTAACTAATCTTCAAGTTAAATTAAAATATTTTTTGTCCCCCCAAATCGCTGAGCTGAACAATTTTACTCTCAAATCTTTGTCCCTATTTCAGATTATTTTCTTGGGGTAAGAGTGGAGAAGAAAATATGACTATCATTAAGCTTTTTAATGCATGTGGTTCAAATTGCTTTTTAAAAAGCTTGTTTCAATTTGCACTGTCGCTGGAGGATATGTGATTTTTCTTATTACCAAGCCCTTGCCAGCAAAGTAATCAACATATATTCCAAAAATAAATTTTTGTTCATTTGGTAAGAAAAAAAACTCACCTCAATGTATTTAAAATTTATTTTAATTTCTTTGATTATAAAATAAATGAAAATTTTTCATGTGTTTTCAACCATTTGTATTTTTTTCGAGTGTTAACTTCCCTTATACTTTGTTTTTCCTTTGGGATGTTTTATGTTGTTATTTAAATAAAATTGTTTATTTATATCAATTTGCAGAGCTCATTATATATCAATGGTATTATCCATTCATCTATAGTATTTGTGGCATATATATTTTTAGTTTGGCATATTATTTCTCTATTTAGCTGATGTATAGATGATTTTAATATTTATGAGTTCAGATCCTTTACGTGTTTCCTTCCCTGGCTTGCATTCTTGGAAAGAACTTCACCATTCAGAGATTAGATTCGTCTCTATTTGCATGTGGTTCTTTCATGATTTCTTTTCTTCCATGTAATTCTATAGTCCATCTGAGATGTACTTTGGTATACGGTGAGCTGTAAGAATTTAAATTGATTTATTTTCCAAAGAGCTAGGCAATTTAACCAATTGTCTCAGAAATAATCCATTCACTGCCCATCATTTCTTGATGCCTCCTTTATATTTGATGTTACTTTGATAACAAAAAAAATACATGTTTTTATTTCGAAGAAGAAAAGACAAGGCAGTTAGGACCTACTAACAACTTGTGTTGCCTGTGGGGTGAAGAACTCTACATATCACAGCTGACTCCATTCTCCCAACAATCTGTAGGGTAGGTACTTTCATGCCTCCCTCTTTACAGATGAGGGAACGGAAGCCGAGAGGAGCCACACAGCCGCTAACAGCCCACCAAGATTCAAATCCTGGCTCCAGAGCCTTCACGCATCCCCAACCACCACACAGATCCTGCAAGAAATAAGTGTCTCATTCCAGACTCCAGTTCAGGAGAGTCCACACTTCACACCCTGACAATTTAACCTGTGGTTGATTTACTTTCTATAAAAGGCATAAGGCAAAGAATAAGAAAAATCTGCAGTTGCAGAAAAATGTAAACACTCTAAGTCAAAGGCGGTCTTCTTAGCTTGACCTGGTAGTCACAGGGAGTCCCAGGCAGCCCTGGGAAGGAAACCCAAACTGTGGAGCCACTGGGTGTCTCTGCTAGGTCGAGAGCACCTGACTGGTGTCACAGACTCCTCCTCCAAACAGGCGCTGCAAGGAGGTAATCAGGTAGATATATGAGATGCATGAGATGTATGAGTGTTTCTATAGAAGGATGCTTCAGCAAAGGCACTGACGATATTTAAAAAATGGAAACAACTCAAATGTCAACAATCTCAAGCAAGCACAGAATCCACAAAAGTGGAACCATACGCAGCCATGAATAATGTGGCAGAAAAATGTTTAATGACACAGGAAGATATTGTCTATATACTTTTGAGTAAAATTTCAAATTATGAAGCATTGTGGACAGTGTGGTTTTAGTAAAAATATATAAGTGTGTGCACACACACATACACACGTACACACAGTTAAGAAGACCACACATCAAAATGTGTACATTATCTTTGGTGTCAGAATGCCTATGTCCAATCCTGGCTTCATGACTTATAAGCTGTGACCTTAGGTAAGTCAGGTAATTTCTCTAAGTCTCAGCTTTCTTATCACTAAAATGGAAATAATGCTATTATCCTATTGGGTGAGGGTGAAATGAATTTGTATGTGAAAAGCACTTAGAATAGTGGCTGGCACTTTGAAAGCACTCAATAAATGTTCTCTGCTATTATCATTGTTTTCAAATTTTTTCTCAAACGCATATTTGTGGTATTTGTAATGAGAGAAATCAATTTGCTTTAATGTCTAGAAAGGTGATATCTCATCATAGAAAAGCCAAGAAGACCAGGTTTCCTTCTTTGACAGTGACTCCAGCCCACAGCACTGAGGCTCTGCCTCACTGTGCACCCAACTTTCTGCCCAATGTCCCACTTGCAGGTCCCAGAGGACCTAAAAGTCAAAATGTTCCAAACAGAGCTCATCATCCTCTACGCAGCTTGGGCAGAGAAGACAACTGCCACAGCCTTTTGTCCCTGATCCCATTGTCACATTTATTATATTTGTTCCCACCTCCTACTGGTAGCTGGAGAGAGCCTTGCTGCCAGAGCCCGCACCTCCCGAAACCACTCATTGAATGAATGAATGAATGAATGAACAAATGACTCTATTGTTCCCCAGCAAAGCAATGCACAGCACAGCGAACAGCAGTCCAACCCGAGAGCATGCGCGGTCTTAATTACCTCCCCATAGGCGATGGTATTGTTGTATCTTCTCATTTCCGGGTACACGTGGTCCAGGTACCACTGGAAGTTCTTACACTTTAAACTTTTCCTCAATGCTCTTCTCTCTGAGACATCACCTATGTCAATTCCTGGATTCTGGAAGGAGAGAGAAGCAAAGCATGTTAGTGGCCATGGAGCGTGGGCCAGAGAGAGGCACAGGTGGAGTTGCTTTCAGGGAAAGCTTCTGAGAGAAGAGGCCAAGCCTTGTACGCTTCCTTGGAAGGTCGGTTTAAGCAGACCGGCCTGAGTCATCTAGACGTGGGCCACCAAGGCCTCTTCCCTGAGCACAGTCAGGAACGTGCAGCACCAAGGCCCCAGACCAGCCGCCACCCTTGTCATCACCATGTGCCAGGGTTCCTGGGACACTGTGATAGCAACGACCCACATTCTCAGTGCCTTCTCTCTCACACTTCCCCAGCAACTATCAGAAGCAATTATTAGAAAAATTATTTGATTAAGACAAGAAAATCAATGCCTACACCCCCCTCCTGTCTTTCTGTCCCAGACACGCGCAATTTCCCCCTTTGTTAGCTCTTTCCGAAGTTCATTATATGCAGAAGTGAAAATAATTTTCCATTGCAAAGCTTGTAATGATGTTCTAATGAATAATTCACTCTGCTTTTGCAGAAATGAACCTGTAATGGCTGCTGTGTGCTGACACGGGAAAATAAAGCATCTGAAATGCGACCCCGCGGCGGCCTCAGCCACGAGACGGCTGTGCACGAGCCGGGAGGGGACGCCGGATCCGGACAATGGGCAGCCGGACGGCGTTTTGGGGGCCTGGGAGAAGACTTCAGAGTATGTCGTTACGGTTGCTCTGGCTGTCAAACAGTGATTTTAAAGAAAAAGCCCTTTAAATGTCAAACTTATTAAACTTCATAGGCAAACCTGAGCAGCAAAATCTAAAGCGTCGTTTTCATATACTTAGCACGATTCGTGAAAATGGTTATTTTTACAAAGCACGGCCAGTTGCCGCTGGCATTCAGGACCAGAGGTTGTCTGCAATAATGCAGGAAGCAGTTGGCTAGAGTCAAAAGACTTGAGTTCTTCACCATGGCAAGTCACAACGCCTCTACAAAACAGAATAATAATCATCTTATCTATTCCCCTGACCACAGGGGCTAGGGAAGGGTGGCATGAAAAGCTGAGCTGACATCCCTGCCCATGTGCTATGTATGTGACCTTAAACAAGTCCCCTTCAACTTCATGACAGTTCAGTCACCTCATCGGTAAAATGGACATCAGAACAGGCTCTTATCAAGCTAGCATTTATTGAGCACTTAATAATTGCTAAGCTCTGTTCTAAGTTTCATATTATCTTCACAGGAGCCCTCGTAGGTAAATATTAACAATCCGTGTTTTACAGATGAAGAAGCTGAAGTTCTTATGTCATGAGGTTGTTCTGAGAATCAAATGAGATGTTGCAAACAAGGAACTTTTATCAAGGATCTAGGACATAGTAAGTGCTCAACAAATGTTACCTGTTTATACCTAATATAATAGCAATAGATAAAAGCACCACCTATAGCGTAACAACTAGAAAGCGCTTTGTGGCTATAAGGCGGTTTTCACTTCTTTAGGGTGTGTTAAAATATCTCAAATACTGTAGCAACAATGAACAAATTCTTCACTGTTATCATCTTCACCCACAGACCTTGCACACATTCAACCGTGTTTCTGCTGTTCTAGGCTCTCGCCTCCTGAAAGGCAGAGGCTGCCATCGCTCAGTGGGCGTCATTCCAGGCGACTCTCCCAGGCACGGCTCAGACACCCACGGCGTGCGCTGGCTAAGGAGATAAACCGAGCTCTGTCTGAGGGTGCAGGATGCACCACTGGGCTGTGGAGGTCAAGCAGTGCCCCCGTGCCAGGCACTGCTCTAAGCACGTTACGTGTATTAGCTCATTAGTTCTCACAATCACCCCAGGAAGGAGCGCCCGCTATTATCCCATCTCATAGCTGAGGAAAAGAAGCTACAATCAGCATCTGCATCCACAGGTTCCACATCAGTGGATTCGACCAACTGCTGATTGAAAATATTTGGGGAAAAAAAACAAGGCAACAATAAAAAATAATACAAATAAAAATACAATATAACAGCTATTTACGCAGCATTTACATTGTATTAGGTATTAGGAGTAATCTAGAGAGGATTTAAAGTATGCAGGAGAATGTGTGTAGATTATATGCGTGTAAGGGACTGGATCATCCTCGGATTTTGATTTCTCAGAGGGCTCCTGGAAACCAGTCCCCTTTGGATACCGACAGATGACTGTACAGAGATGAGTGGCTTTGGTCATGATCTCATAACTAGTAAGAGACAGAGCTGCAGCTCAACTACGTCAGTGCACGGCCACGGTGTGACACTCCCGTGGGGCTGTGGGAATTTTCCCAGGCCACATTCTGACAGCACGTGGAGGGCACCTTGGCACACAGAAGGGGCAGACATCCCAGGGCAGCGGGAGCTTCACGGGAGGGCACACAGTGACAGCGGATGAGGGGTCTGATGCCAAATCTTTGGGCAAAAATTTTCTGGACATAATATGTGCTCAGGAGCAGGGCAGCCAGATTAACATCACAAGACCGAGATTGACATAGTATGATCTTCTTAATCTTTGTAAGTGGATCTAGAGATTTCCATTGTGCCACTTCTGGAGTAAAGCAGGGATTCTGACACTTAGACATCTGTGAACCCCCTCAAAATGCATTTGTCATTTTCCAAGTAGGAGCACATTTCTGGGGAGGAGCCATCAGCTTATTAAGACACAGAGACGTGCCGAACAGCAAGGATCACTGCTCTGGGGTCGGGGAGGCTGCCCATCTCTACCTCCAGAGGCAGGTTCCATGCGATGTACACGTGAGACTTGTAGTCGTCCATCCAGACCTCAGCAACCCGGAGCGCATTCCTCTTGGTGTAGAAACCAATGTTGCTGTTGTATGGCTTCTTCTTCCGCTCAATGTGGGCCACCCGTGAGCAGGGAAGGACTTCCATGCTGCCCCCACAGAGCCACACCTGCAGGTACAAAGACTTCATCAGCCTGATGGAGAAATTCCCAGAGACTCCTGTCCCCTCTCCCAGGCCCGAAAGCAATGGTTAAGCTGACTTAGCATGAGTGGGAAATGCATTTTCATATATAAAGCCAATGAAATTTCAAGGTTGGTTTGTTACTGCAGCATAGCCTAACCTCACCTGAATAAAACGTAGAAAAGAAGGCTTGGGAGAATTCTTATACACATAACATCTCAGGACATAAAATCCAGCTCTGGGAAAGAGGGGCCCATAAACCTAAGGTATCCACAACAGCACATAAGTTATCTTAAGTTATTAATAGTGCACAATTGGCATCCGTAAATATTTTTTTCTCTCCTGCCTGGCTGAAGCTGTCCTCTGCCAACCTAGAATGGAAAATTGATATGAAGAAACAGACCCTCTTTTTTCATGTCAGCACAAGGTGTGTACAATGGTCTAGTTCTGCACTGTTAATATGCTCTATTTTGGAGTCCTAAAGGGCACAGATGCCAAGTCTTCTGGAAGGCATCATGAGCAGACATCGTGTGCTGTTGCTGAAACACTCAGATGGAAGGCTGCAACAGTGCGCCTGTGAGGGATGCAAAAGCCCAGTGATGTGGGCTTAGTTAGCATCCTCTGCACGGGCAAGGAAGGTATCCAGGCTCAAAGGGTGCTGCTGCAAGGGGAAGGCTGCACCATTCAACTTCCGTTGGTCCAGGCAGGAAAAAAAAAAAGCATTTCTAGTCAAAAAGGACTAATTTGTGGAAATGAGCTTCCTGTCACCAGTGGAGAAAAGAGGGAGATGACAGAAAAGTTTCAGGGACCTGTGAGCCTGTTCTGCTGTGAAGGTGCTGTATGCTCAACATAAGTGACGGCGTGCAGGTGGGCTGGCCCAGGTGGGCAGATACAACGTATGCTCATTCTTTAGTCTCCTAGAAACCTCCACAATTAGAATAATGGGACACTCTTGAGTGTTTGCACACTTCCCCTGGATCTTTGTTGATTGAATTTGGAGGCAAAACGTGTGTGTGTGTGTGTGTGTGTGTGTGTGTGATCTTCTGTTTCTATTTTTCAACTTTGGCTACTCCAAGGGGAAATGGTACAAATGTAAAATTCTCCCATTAGCAAGAACCCTCACTTGGCCTGCTTCGTCCAGGAGGAGAATGCAAGCTACGAGATCGGTGGGGAGTAAGTGGTCCAGTCTTGTCTGATCTAGGACCTGACACCTAGGTAGGGCAGACCCAACTGCTGGCAGTGGAAGGACGTCACATCAGGGAGGCAAAATGCAAAATGTGGTAAGAGGCATGTGAGGAACAGGGACAGGAAACCTGTACCTTACGGGATAAAACAAGGTGGCTGAATTTCAAGGAATGGACAATATACAGAGATACAGAGTTTCACAGGGATGTTGTGTGATCCAGGGAATGAATGAAAAGATGCCCCATGTTCATGGATTGGAAGAATTCATATTGTTAAGATGGCAGTACTCCCCAAACTGATCTATTGTTTTAACACAATCCCTATCAAAATCCCAGCTGGCTTTTTTGTAGAAATTAACAGGCTGATCTTAAAATTCACATGGAAATATGAGGGATCCCAAATAGCTAAAACAATCTTTCAAAGAACAAACTTGTAGAACTTTACCTCCCAATTTTAAAACCCAGTACAGAGCCACCATAATCAAGACAGTGAGGCACTGGCATAAAGACAGACACATAGATCCACGGAACAGAATGGAGAGTCCAGAAATAAACTCTCACTTTTATGGCCAATTTCAACAGGGGTGTCAAGACAATTGAATGGAAGAAAGAATAGTCTCTTCAACAAATTAGGCTGGGACAACATGCAAAATAATGATTATGAACTACCTCACACCATATAGTGCACATATGAGAATAACATCTATTGGATGTTGGGCAAGGGGGAGGGGGAGGGGAGAGAGGGGGAGGAGGGAGAGCAGACGGATATATGCATACACAAAGGGTGCAATGCGCACCACCCGAAGGATGGACATATCTGAAACTCGGACTGGGGGGGGGAAGCAAGGGAAACATACGTAACCTAAACATCTGTACCCCCATAATATGCTGAAATTAAAAAAAAAGTTATATTGATGGATCAAAGACCTAAATGTAACAGCTAAAACTATAAAACTCTTGGAAGGAAATATAAGGGTAAATC
>CAUYSK010101703.1:0-52487 GCA_963575035.1 Avahi laniger
ACTCTGGCTCAAAAAAAAAAAAAAAATGAGGATAATGATATCTTCTCATTCATTATTATGTCACTTTTATGAAGATAAAGAAAAACACAGAAAGGCAATCTCTTTGATAAAAAGAGTATTTTTTCCATATATATGGGAAAAGAATACTTCCATTCTTCTCTGTGTATTCAGAAGCTTCCATTCCTACTTACCTCTTCCTATATCACTCTCATGAGAAAAGACTATTCACTGAGTCATATTTGACAAGTGAGTAGACCACTGTGTTAAAACTCAGATAGTTATGCTCTATTCTCTTCTTAATAGCTGGATGGAATGATGGACTCAGGTAAGTTCTCGCTATTTCTAGTTCTTTTACTCTCTTTTTAATTATCACAACCTCTGTGAATATAGGGGACAGGTAATTGAGCCAGGGCCCCATTCTGTAAACCCAATCTACTCTTTTGATTCCACTCTTCTTTGCAGCATGTAGATCCGTGTAGATCACAATTAGTTGACTTAAGAACCTTCTAGTTATTGTAGAAGTATTTGGAAAAGTTTATTTTTTGTCATATGAGCATGCCTTTTCACAGAGAACACACACTCACAAAGATGCACAAAACACAGGCTCGATTTTGGTCTTCTCTAGACACAAGGTGGAAGAAGAGATGGATTTCTTACCTAAGATGAGAGCAGAGGATTCTATTAGTCACCATTCTAGGCAGTGTGTGGTGCAAGCTGATGGCAAAGAATAGGGATGTTGTTTCAAAGCCTGAGAGTTCCAGAGGGAACTGGAGGAGAGGGACAACACTGTTGTCATTGGTTTTTATAGGTTCAACATATGTGTCCTGTTGTGTAGGCAATCCTGAAGGTAGTGGTATTTGCTTGGGGTTAGGAGGGTCAATTTCAAAAGTGGTATTCTTTACCCAGACACAAAGTTTAGTGTAATAGGGTGGACATCAAGGGCTAAGCGATTTGCTATAGTTCAGCTTTTATAATGACATGCTAGATTAAATTATTGGACCCTTATACTGGTTAAAGAGGAAATATGGGGGAATATTAAGAACACAGGCCCTGGATTCAAATCCTTGGCTCACATCTGAGATTTGCCACTTATTTGTTATTTGACTCAGTTTCTTTTGACTCTTTGATGGTTTTCTCTTATGAAAAATGAAGATAATAATGGAAATTTTCTTGTAGGTTTGCTTTGAGGATCAAATATGTTAATGTACGTTGAATGCTTAGAATGAGTCCTGGCATATAGCAGGTGATCAAAAATTTTAGAGATTATTAACATTATTGATTTATTAACAAAATTAAACTTTGGTTCTTGTTTGTTACTCCTTATATGTATAATTCCCTTAACAGTGGCTTAGAAAGAATAGGTGGTTGCCAGGACAAGATTCAGAAATTTTGGGGTCTCTGGGACTCAATTCCTAAAAGAACTAGTTATTTCTATTAGCAATCTGAAGGCAATTCACATCATTTATTGAGTTTAGCGTGTCTCATATATGGCCAGTATGCACTATTTATCTGGAATGAATGAGCGAGTAAATTCTGGAACCCTTTCTGTTTATGAGGAAGTGAGCTGTGACACAGAGAGATGACAGATTACCATAAGGCTACAAAGCTAGGTACTAACAGACCAAAATTAGAATCCACCTGTTTTGATGGCATCTCAGTCCATTACTTTTAAAATTGTTTCCACTGCTCCTTGAATTGTTTTTGTATTACCTTAAAACTACAACTCTTCTCAAGGATTCAGAAGAAAAATTATTCACCTATCCACAAAGCTACTGTGGCTGAGAAATCAAAAGATAGCATTGAAACACTGAGTATTATGTGTAATCAAATTCCACAGTGGATGGCAGAAATCAGAAAGCAAGAGGCAATTCTTCTGAATAAAGCAGCCATTTAAAAATCACTACCAGTTCCTGGCACACAACAGTTGCATGCATATATGTCAACTCATACTGATTTAATCTTGAGTTCTTAGATGTTTTAGGGTTGTGAGAAGTCACAGGAGTAGCTAGCCAAAGCGCAGAAGAAGTTCATTCTGATTAAAACACTCATGACCTAAATCCTGCAGCAGGATTTTCTCAGAAAGATACTAGTGAAAACTTACCTAATTTCTAAGAGAAAATTTCTAAAATATCATTAGGAAAATACAGTATGTTTACTTATAAACAAATGCATATCTGGTTATAATAATACAGTTTGTAATTTTAAAGAAACTAAAGCAATTTATTCTAGTTTTTGACTTCAAAAAACTTATTTTCCAAATTCATAAGGATCCAAACAACCAACAGAACTGTATTGCCTTCTAACATATCACAACAAAACCATTTGAATTAAAAATCTGGAATGTGAATTGTTTTCACTATTGATGAATAATAATTTCAGCATACTTTCTCAAAATCCTTAGCTGTAATCTTTGAATCATCAGTGTGTTAAATTACATTTTAATAGGATTTAATTTTGAAATAGAAATGCCTATGCTATTATTATGTTTGGTATTATAATGTCAACTCCTCAAGTGTGTGGGCTACTGTGTAGTCACTTAAAAAACACTTATTAGTGCCTGATATTGTTAGGCTAGCCTATAGAGATACAAGAGCAAGTAAATCTCAAATTCCATCCTCTGTTAGTATGGCAAGATAGGTAAATGAGTAAATAAATAAATCCAAGACAATATGATTAGTCTAATAATAAAGGTAAGTGCATGGTACTATGGAAGCATTAAGAAGATTTCAAAGAACAAATATTTCCTGGGGCACACAGCACTGATTGCAGGACTGCATGCAAACGTTGCTGAATTAGATATACTCTACTTTCTTCTGGAGTGGTTATCTTGAGTACTTTGAAACTGATACTGTATCTTAAATATTTGCATTAAAATGATTCCTAGGACATGCATGAGGCGGATCTAATATTGTCCTTAAGGCGTTTTCAGAAAGAGAGGCTAGAAAAGCAAAATTGAGTTGGGAAAGAGGCCAGAATTGTGATCTGAGGTTCCTCACCTAGAGTACATTTAGTGTGGTCCACCACGTACAGGGTTAAGGGCTTCACATTTGGAGCTTGACTTTCTAGGATGAATGTGGTGATAGTTACTACCTTTGTGCCTTTAGACAAATGGATAAATATTTGCCTTCTTTTCTTCATCTGATCAATTGTGGGTAAAAATGTCATCCACCTTTATAGAGTTGTGGTGAGAGTTAAGTGAATATCTTCACAGAAAACAGAGTAGTTTCTGACACAAAAAGTGCAATGAGTGATCATTATTTTTAATATTATAACAAAAACAAGCAATCGATATTTTTGGCCCAACATTCTTCATGAGCATTATATATTAATGACAAACAAACGACTAAATGCTATATAACCTGCTGATTTCTCTTCTTCACTTTCTTGATTGTGAGAATCTGATTGGAATGGAATTGGGGTTACTTGAAATGGGTGGGGCTCACACCTAGTATGTAGGGGAGGATTGGGTTGCATTATTACCATACATTTTCCATGGCAATAAGCCATTGGATAAAGGTTCCTAAAGTAGCAAAAGTCAAACTTAAATATACATGTCATTGAACATATTTCTGATGGCCCTCTGGCTTGGAGTGACCTGTGAAAGGGTATTCCTCCTCCCTTTAAGTAAATTTGAATTAGGACCTTAATCAAAAGTCCAAGTTATATGGGATAGGTTTGCTGTGACCTGGATGAAGAGAAAGGAGTAAGAGAATTACAAACTGGATTTTTATGTATTTATGGGGCAAATGTTAGTAATCCCTCTGGATTGTAGTGGATTTCAGCTGGGTATAAGTCTGTGGGGAAAAACTAAGGGGCAAAGGAGTTGCTGAAATTGAGAAACTCATGTGAAGTGGCTCAGTACAAGGAAAATATTATATGCTTTAACATTCTATAGAAATCAAGTCTCAGTTACTAGCAACATTTTTTACTTATTAATAATTTCCTTGGGATTCAGTTTCCTCATCTGTAAGAGTGGACACAATATTTCCTATTTCCAAGGTTGTTATGAGGAATAAATGTGCCAACTTATGAAATAGAGGACATGATTAGTCCCTGTTAAATATCAAATGTTTTCCTGAATCTGGAAATTTTGAGTAATTTGCTTTTGCCACTTGAGAGGAGAGTTGCTCTCGGAGAGTTATGTATAGATTACTCCTAGAATGTGCTCCTTCCTTCTAACTTTCCACTGTGCTTTCTGTAGTTCTGTATCTGACAGGCTAATCTTTGCTTTAGCTTCTGATGAACAGATAATAAAATTCTCCCTTTTTTCGCTGAAGGTTTCATTCCAGGAAATACTAGAAAAAACAGTGAACACTTCCGACATTGCATTCTCTCATAGTAAATCTTCCAATGCAGTTTAATTTATCTCTTTTTATATGTAGTTTTTCTAAAGATAAATTTTAAGTCATTGAATTTAATTTTCAATGGGGAGAGGAAAAAAGAAAAAAGAAACGAATAGTTGCAGACAGAGAAGGGAAGAAGAACTTGATTATCTCTGAATTGCAGCCTTTGCTGATGGAGACGAATGGGAGCTATGGCTGTGCCGTGCGCTCCGCAGAGCCCTGGAGTGCCGCCAGCCATTATCTGCCTTAACATTTCATAGACATTTGTACAGAAATACAGCATAAATATGAGAGATGTTAATTGCTCATAACATTTTAATTTTTCTTTTTTTAATTTAGCAGGCTGCTAGTCATAAAAAAGAATGTTGTTTGGGTAGGTTGAAATTTTAATGTTCAGCCTTTAAATTTTTCTGAGATAATTTTTTTTGTGTGTGTGTGAAAAGTTAGTAATAAATGCTTTGTATTTGTATCATGCCTCATTTGAAAGAGATCAAAGTTCTGATCAGAAACTCACTGAGATCTGAGAAGAATTCCAGATTCTTCTGTACTCTGCTCAGCTCTCCTGGAAATGCTGCTCCTAACAGTGGGCTTGAGTTATTGGGAAACTGTCTCTTTTATGTACCTTCAGCTTCTTGAAGTTTTGCTTAGTTATTTATCCCTGTGACAAACATTTCAAATCCTGAAGGCTCATAGCCCTCTGGATCTATCACAATCATTGAATGATTTTTTTTCATATTTTCTTTAAATTTCATTTAAAAATCAGTTTTAGTTTGGGGAGAGTTATGCAAAATATCTGTATAAAAACACCAAATAAAACAATTTCTAATAAACTCTTATGGATTACAGCAAAAAGAGAAGTGACACTTAATGGTGAAGAGTGATAGAATGTATTTTAGTAGAGAATTCTTCCATAATGGGAGACGTTTTCTGACCACTCATAGTATCAACCATATTCTATAATTCTGTGTTCTTTTAATACAACATGCTATCCCCTTTGCTTTTATTGTGTTTCTTCTTTTCACTGCTGTGAAGACTTACTCTTTTTTTGTCTATTCAAAAGTTACCTCCTCTGAGAAGTTTTTCCAGACCTGACCACAAGGCTTAATTTGTCATTTTTCACCCCAGCCTGAATGTTCCTTCGTGTCTAGCAGTGCTTATCTATAGTACTGTGATGATTGGTATACAATTATGTCTCTCACAGAGATATTCTGTATCTTATTGTTTTCTGAATCTTTATTGTCTGACATAGTGCTGGACACATATAAATTGCTCATAAACATTTGTAGAAAAATGATTTTTATAAATTGTCAGAAGTTTCTACAAAATTTAAAACTGCAAGAGATGTTTCATTTAAAATAGGCTCCTGCTTCCACCAAATCAGCATCACTTCAGAAGACATTCTATTGTTGATGCTTTAAAAATAACTAAAACATGTCCTATATTAAATTTAAATGAGAATTTGAGAAAGGAAGAGGAAGAAGGAAATACAAAAATTAGATAATGTAAAAATGTTCAAAAAATTAGACAAGAAATAATTATGGAACAATGTTATCTTTATAAAGTGAATTTGCCTTGTTAAAGTGAAAAATTTTAGCAGTTTAAACAGAAAGAAAATGCCTGCTTATAAAAAGCAACAAGATGTTTCAATTTTGAAAATTTCTACAGATATGTTAGATGTAATCCTTTGCAATATCGCCCCTGAAGTAATAAAGTCACTTGTTTACTCTTGTGTGTTAGATTCCACTCCTCATTTTATGTCTCGTTTTGTCTACTTGGATTTTATAGCACACAGTCCAGTCTTCAAGAGAATGTGAATGTAACCTTCCTTTTCTTCCTCACTCTGTAGAACCTTGAGGCAGTTTTTCAACAAAATAGTTCAGTGAATTGCTATAGGGCACATAGTAAGTAAGTTGTAATGAAGGGAAAAGAGCTTGGATCTTTTAACTTCTCTGCCATCGCCGTCTACTCTATGAAGATTAAAATATTCTATCCTTAGATCACATATTTCGTAATGATCCATAAAAGATTATAGATTTTCTAAGGTAGTGTGACTCTCCACAAAGAAAGAAACCCTACATAAATAACAGATTCTCAATACAACATATCTGGAATGAAGAGCCTTAAAAGTGTTCACCCCTACTAATCCCATTCCTGAGACTCTCTCTTAAGGAAATAATCAAATATGAGCAGAGAGATTTATACTGAAGAATTTCACATCATTATTTATCTTAGTAGAAAATGGAAAAGTATTAAATGTTTAACAGTGTAGACTGTGCAGGTAAATCATAATACATCTATATGATGAAATATAAAACAAAAATTCAGGTGTTGGAATATTTTTATAAAGGCATTGAAGAATGGCCACAATATAACCTTATTTGAAGAAAGATAAGAATAAACTTGTATATAGAACATAAAATTAATTTTTTAGCAAATATATACATATACACACATACATAATAGAATGAAAATATGAAAAGTTAAAATAAAGAACAATTATATGCTTTTCTCATATTTTCATTATTCTGTAATTGAACATATATTGCTGTAAAATAAGGAAAAAAGGAATTTTTAAAGGTACCACATTATAGACTAAGAAGATATATTCTGATTTTACTGTAGGAAGTTATTTTTCAGGGTAGATTCATTGCATGATAGGGCCTTGTTATAAATGATATCTTCCTGCATGGTATCCTGGAAAATGCAAGTAGATCTCATTTGATGATCATGGACTGTGTATCAGAATGACCTGGATGGAAAGAAACTTTTAAAAAATATTTCTGCCTGGAAATGTCAGTCCTGTTGTGTAAGTTCATCTGGAATGTAAATGTGGAATCCAGTGTATATATATTTTTGCAAAACTTTCTCTAGGTGATTCAGATACTCATTAGTGATTATACTATACCACCTGGTTTGAAATAAAAAGAGAAGTCTTGAATCAAGCTTAAAAGAAGAGGTGGGGTGAGATGAAGAGGAGACATTCAACTGCTGATAGGAAGGATAAGTGAGGTGCTCATAGTTCTCTGAAGAGGGAGGTAATCATGACATGGCTTTACTGGTAGTAAATTTGTTACAATAGATACAGAATTATAGTTAGTGACTTACTACTTTCTTAAACTGCTGAACTGAGGGTAAGCAATGAGAAATGAACAGGTCTAGTTTCTACTGGGATTATGACCTGAGAAATATATTTGGATCATTATAAAGACATGCACACCTAAATTGGCAGTCTAATTTAATCCATATTTCTGTCCTTCTCCAGAAAAATACATAGAGCTTAGAAAGCTTTAATTCCTACTACTTTGTACCATTTTACATGCTATTTGCAGCATTTTATTTTTATCTAGTTTTTATATCCCTTTTTTGTGTGTGTTTTTTTAGTGTCAGTGTTTGTTCAGATTGACCCAAAAGTTTGGCAATTTATTTGCTCGCAGTGTTTTTTTCCAAGGCATTCTTTCCTTGTTCATTCAATTTATTTCTTATTAAAAATTTAGTGGTTCACTCAGTGAGAGTATGAGTGGTAAATTCTCTCAAGCTTTGATTGCTTTTAAGTGTCTTCATTTTACCCTTACTCTTGAATGTACAAAACAAAGTATCAGTGCATGCTCACTTAAAATAGATTGTTATAACTATAAGATGGTTTTTGGAAGCCTTTTTGTAACCACAAAGAAAATATCTGTGGAAGATTCACAAAGTAAGCGAGAAAGGAATCAAAGCATGTCACTACACAAAAATTGATGAAACATAAACGGAGACAGCAAGAGAGGAAAATAGGGACAAAAATATAAGACAGACAGAAAACAGTTAAGGAAATGTTAATAGTAAGTCCTTTCTTATCAATTATTACTTTAAATGTAAATGGATTAAATTCCCCAATCAAAAGACATGGAGTGGCTGAATGTGTTTTTTTTTAAAAAAAACCCAAGACTCAACTATGTGCTATATAGTTGAGTGATTCTTATTAGAGAATCACTTTATATTTAAAACCACACAGACTGAAAAGATAGAAAAAGATTTTCTATGCAAATGAAAGCCAAGAGAAAAGTGGTGGTCATACTTACATCAAACAAAATAGATTTTAATTCAAAAACTGTTAAAAGAGTCAAAGAAAGACTGTATGTATATACATAATGATAAAAGAGTCATTTGACCAAGAAGATTAAAAATTTATAAAATATAATATATATGCAACAAACATCAGAGCAACAAATTATATGAAGCAAACATTGACAAAACTGAAGGATAAAATAAACAGTAACACAGTACTAACAGGGGATTTCAATACTCCACTTTCAATAATGAATAGAACGTACAGAAGAAAATCATTAAAGAGGCAAAGGACTTCAACAACACTCTAGACCAAATGGACCCAAGAGACATATACAGGACATTCCACTGAACAGCAACAGAATAAACCTTCTTCTCAAATGCACACAAAATGTTCTCCAGGATAGATATATATTAGGTAAAAACCTTAAGTCTAAGAAACTTAAGAAGATTGAAATCATACCAAGTATATTTTCCAACTACAGTGGAATGAAATTAGAAATTAATGGCAGAAGAAAACTGAAAAATTCACAAATATGTGGGTATTAAACGACATGATCTTGAACAACCAGTGAGACAAAGAAGTCAAAAGGGAAATTAGAAAATATCTTAAAGCAAACAAAAATTAAAACACAACATATCAAATATTATGTGATGCAGCAAAAGCAGTATTAAGAAAGAAGTTTATAGGGATAAAATACCTATGTTAAAGAAGAAAGACTGACATTTTGGGCTAGATGATGAGGACTGAAGTCTGACACTTTTTCCCTCTTGCCCAAATTCCTTTCTAAGAGATGTGATGAGTCACACCTACAAATGATAAAATCTCATTAAATAAGTTTAATTCCATATAATGTGACTTACTTTCCAACCTGACTCCAGTATAGCATCACATGACAGATGGAAGACCCATTATCTTAACTCAAGCATCCTAGCATATCTTCTGTCTTAACTCAATCATTTCTTTCTACAGATCCTTCTTAGTCAAAGCTTAACTTATTTCAACAAACTGCCAACTAAAGAATCCCTACAACCAGCCTATAATTTGTAAGCCCCTGCTTCAAGATGTTCTGCCTTTTCTGGCAGAACCAATGTATACTTTCCATGTATTGATGTGTGGTTTTACCTGTAATTCCTGTTTCCATGGATATATACATCCAAACTGTAACCTGGCAGCCTTGGGAACATTTTCTCAAGACTTCTTGAGATCATGTTCTCCAGGCCACGGTCGCACATATTTGGCACAGAATAAACATCTTTAAATTATGTTATAGAGTCTGTAGTTCTTTTCCCTGTTAACATTCATTAAAATGAAATTTAAGAAAAAAGAAATATCCGAAATAAACAATCTTATTTACACCTCAAGGAATAGAAAAAGAAAAACAAACTAAGCCCAATGTTAGCAGAAGGAAGGAAAATATGATTAGAGCAGAAATACAGGAAAGAATTAATGGATAAATAATAGAAAAATCAGTAAAACTAAGAGGTGATTATTTTAAAAAATCAACAAAATTGAAAACTGAAGGAAAGCAAAATATTTTACCCCAAAACATATTTCTTCAACATATTTTAAGGTGGCTGTTCAGTGAGCCAGAAAACAGAAATAGCCCTGCAAAACTGTCCTTTGTGAAGGAAATTTGCATCTATAGAGAATCTGCATTAATGCAGCCAGGCCTTCCCTTATTCTTATCTAGGAAAGAGTAACTGAGAGTCTGACACCTTTACAGGTCTAAAGGAAACATTTACTATTTATCATCTCGGAGGGCTGCTTCCTATAATGTTTCATCTATATAACAAGACCACTTTTAGTAGCTAAGCCTCTTCTTCTCTCTTTCCCATAATCTATTTGCCATTACAACCTAATTTCCCACCATAGCCTGGTTTTGGCCATGCTCTGAGCCTGCATTCTTTCTATAACCTGGAGATGGTATACAAGCTTCTGCACCTATTAGGGGGTTGGGTCTTCATTTTGAAGGCTCCCGTGTATACACATTATATAAATTTGTATGCCTTTTCTCCTCTTAATCTGCCTAATGTCAGTGATTTTCAATGAACCTTCAGAGGGCCAAGGGAGATGTTTCCCCTTGGCCCCTATAAAACCCCTAGTTAGATTAACTAAGTGTCTTAGTCTGTTTGTGTTGCTATAATGAAATACCTTACTGGGTAACTTATAAAAAACAAAAGTTTATTTCTCACAGTTCTGGAGGCTGAGTTATGCAATATGAGGGCACTGACATTGGTGTCTGTTGAAGGCTGCTTTCTGCTTCCAAGATGATGCTTTCTAGCTGTGTCCTTACATGGTGGAAGGGGGAAGGGCAGGGGAGCACTTTCTTAACCTTTTATCCCTTTTTTAAGGATGCTAATTCCATTTATGGGGCTGGGGTCCTCATCACTTAATCACCTCCCAAAGGCTACACCTTTTAATACTGTTGCATTGAAAATTAAGTTTTAACATGAATTTTAGAGGTGACAACATCATTCAAACCATATCATTCCACCCTCCAAATTCATGTCCTTCTCACATGCAAAATACATTAATTCCCTCCTGGTAGCCCCCAAAAGTCTTAATTCATTCCAGCATAAACTTTAAAGTCTAAATCCAAAGTCTCATCCAAATATCATCTAAATCAGATATAGGTGAGACCCAGGGTACTACTCATCCTGAGACAAATTCCCCTCTAGCTGTGAGCCTGTGAAATCAAACAAGTTATGTGCTTCCAAATAAGACAGGCATAAGATAGACCTTTCCATTCTAAAAGAGAGAAATAAGAAAGAAGAAAGGGGAATAGTTCTCGAGTAAGTCCAAAACCCAACAGGAAAAACAACATTAAATCTTAAGGCTTGAGAATAATTGTCTTTGACTCCATGTCCCATCTTCCAGACACAGAGAAGCAGGGGTTGGATTTGAAAGGCTCCAGAGAACCCTGTCCCCATGGTTTTGCTGGGTGAGTTGTGTGCCTGCAACTCTTCCAGGCTAGTGTTGCATGCTGGGGCCTCTGCAGGTCTGGGGTCTTGGAGTCAGCCTGGCCCCAGTGATTCCACTAAATATTGCCCTAGTGTGGACCTTGCAGAAACTCTGCCCTTGTGGCAGTGCTCTGCCTGGATTCCAAGGCTCTCCGAAGCATCCTTTGAAATCTAGACGAATGTAGCCATGCTTCCATAGATCTTGTATTCTATGTGCCTGCAGAGTTAGCCCTGCACAGAGATAGCCAAGTTTATGGCCTATACTTTTGGAGCTGTAGGAGAGTGGAAGAACCCTCTGATTGCAATACATACTGATGCTTATGAAGGAGAGAGGGGAAGGAAGGAAAGAAAGAAGGAAGAAAGATTCAATGCAGTTTTATGAAGTTTTGGCAAGGCCAGTGAAGAGGCTTCAAACCAAAGGTGTCTGTCAGAGGAGCTCCAAATCTGACAGAAAGGGCCAGCCTTAGTATCTCTACTGCACTGAGTCATTGGTTGGGTGCAACTCGGAGGAAGCAGTCACTTGGCCAGGACGCAGTGATGTAGTCAGTACATAGCATTTGGGGCTTTCAGTTACAATCCCTGCAGCAGAAGACTTAAGGGGTGCATTTTTATGACTGTCACAAACTATCCCTTACATCATAGATCTACTTCTCACACAAATTCAAGGATCAGCTTATCCGTGGTTATAGTCTTCCTGATGGGAAACTTAGAAGAAGATTAGGAAAACAAACTACAGCTGCAATACCTACAGTTGATGTTGGGGTTAAAATTGGTACACATCCTTCGCAGTTTCCACTCTCCATTCCAAATTCTCCTGGCCCTTAGGAATCACCTTGTTAGATCTTGGTAGCTTATCAGCTGGTGTGACCCAAATCATCCTTTCAGAGTGATCTGAACCTTTAGTAATCATTTTCAGTCCAGAGTTGCTAGAAATGCATATTTACAGATACCGTGGGGTACTAGTTGCCATCTAAGTGGATAACTTGGATTCCACATATATTCTCCCCTGTCCACATTAAGCAAACTACCTCTACTTCTCCTCCTGTTCATAGTTAATTACCCTGGACAATATAGCTCCTCTTCTTGCCTGCTAGTCCCTGGAAACAAGGAGTCCAGAATGCCTAGCAGCAGTTGAAACTTGTAGTTCAATGGAACGCTTGCTTTGTTCACCGGCAAGAGTATGCTCCATACTATCAATGGATGCTTCATGTATTTTGAAGTTGTATTATTAGGTGTATACATCTCTAGGATTGTTATTTCTTCTTGGTAAGTTATCGTTTTACCAAAGATCAATTTTTTTCCTATATCACTTTTTGTCTTGAAGTCCAATTTGTATATTAATATGACTGCTTCAGTTTTCTAATGATTATTATTTGCCTTGATATCTTTTACCCTCCTTTTAAACCTATTAGAATCTATAAATTTAAAACATGTCTTGTGTAAACAACATTTAGTTGATTCTTGACTTTTTAATCTGGTCTGACAATGACTGACTATTAACTGGAATTTTCTCCCATGTACATCTAACATAATTATAGGATTTTGGTATAAGTCCATCATCTTACTATTTGTTTTCTATTTGTACCATTAGATTTTTTCCTTAGATTTGAATTTTCTGCCTTTTATTTTTTAAGAATTCCAGATATTGTGCGTGGAAGAGTAGAGATTGAAGTGTAATATTGCTTGCTTTGTAGTCCAGAGAATGAAATCTCTTCCCTTGGTTATGCCATTAGGGCAAAGTCCTCATCATTTAGAGTCCTTTGCATATTGTGTTGAGGTGAGACTGGGCTACAGCTTTAATTAGATTGAATTCATCCCCTTTTTGTTTTGTAAATTTTTGAGCTGGGAGTGAATTGTCTGCAACTTCCAACATGTTGCTTATTCTTTGGATTCTTCACCTATGGGACTCAAGAATCCAGTGATTATGAGAAATGCACAGGATTATGTTTTCAGTCTCTCCTCTACTGCAGCTGTCTTTGCAAAATGTGGGGGTGTTGTTGGTGGAGAGAATTGTCAGATCAGGAATTTGTTTTTGTGCTTGGGCCTTTTCCATACTCCACTTCAGCCTATGGTGTCATTCAAAGTCACGTGTGACCTCTTTTTTAGCATTTCTCTCTATGGTTTTCCCTTTCTAGACCAAGTACCTATCTCCATGCATGAAAGATGCTAGTTTATTAAGGCTTCCTTGCAGCATTCATTCTTCCTTAGTGACATAAAAAATTATAACTTCTCTTTGGTATAGGTTTTCCTTGTTGTTACCAGAACAGCCAAGATCTTTTTCATCCCCTACATTTTATCTAGAATTAGAATTGTATTACATTCCACCCAGCATTTCTTGGTGTTTGAGCATGACAAATTTTAGGTTATCTCAGTTCTCAATCTTGCTGAAATAGTAATAGAAATCACAGATTTGTCTTTACGTTATGACATTAGAGGGTTGATATTAGTGATTTAAAACATTGATGTGAATTAAAATTATCTTTAGAGTCTATAAAAATATAGATACTTTGGTCTTATACTCACTCAGTTTTGAGCTAAACCCAAATGGGAATTATGTGTTTTTCTAAGGTATTTTCCAAAACCTCCTCGAGGTGATTTTGATACAAAGAAAGTTGAAGAAAAATGGTAAGTTAGAGGAATACTAGCCTAAAAATTCATGCTATTTACTTACTTTTTATCCTCAGTGTCCAGCGCAGTCCTAGTGAGTGCTCAGTTTGTATTTGTATTTGTTGAATGCATTCACATGGCCATTTGTGTTTTTTATGTATTAATAAATCAGCATGAGATAACTTAGACATTTTGTTATTTATTACATTTATTGTTTCAATAAACTAAACTATAATCGTATTAGAAGACTTAATCAACTTACTACTTTTGATGAGTTTATAAATGTCCTCCTTGTTGCTTAAATTCTTTGGACACTTTTCCTTACATATCATATTTGACCTCATTGTAGATATTGACACTATCCATTTTCTTCTTGAAATAAAATTCTTCTCTTGCCTTTGATGACACCATAATTATGTGGTTTCTCCCTACTGACTGGCCTCTTAATTAGAATTTTTAATTCTTCTTGTTTCCCCTTGCAAAATATAAAATTTCTAATCTGCTTTTGCAACTCACCATAATTGCTTCAGTTATCTCAAAAGAGGGTTGCAAGAAAGTTCTTATAGCAAAGGAATTCAATATCAATTAATCATCGTACGTGTCTGTCTATATATTCTCTATCAACAATAAACATTTATTCAATTTTCTTTACTGTGCTACTTGCTGAAAATACAAAAAACCTTAAGATACCACTTCTGCCCTTAAGAAGCTCTTAGAAATTAAATAAATAATGATATCATTGTAATTCTGAAAGAATTTTGAGACCACTGCACTAAGCTATGAATTATAGTTACCTTCCTTCCTGAAGATTTTCAACACTGTTTTTACCTTCTCTTTTTATTGTCTCAGGAATTTGTTTTAAGGACTTAACTCTCTTTAAGTATAAGTGTATGGGAATATATGACAAGAGAGATGGAAGAGAAGCGAGAAGGAAAGTTAAGAGGAAAGGAATGAGGGTCTCAAGGCATGTGGCTCTCTGCTTCTTTACTTGTTTGCTATAAATAAATATAAACAAAATTAAAATACGTTATAGCATTTTAACTTTCTAAAGTGTTCTTACAATTTCATCCAATTTTATTTTCACAACATTCCATTGTAATGATGGAGAACCTGGCTCAGAGTGTGTCCATGTACTTTCCCGATACCTCCATCTTTCAGTTTTAAAGCATATTTCTTCTACATTATTAATTTGATTGTAGCAACAGTCTTCTGAGTCTATTGTTCATAAAAAGGGAGAAGTGGAATCAACCATGTTTGGAAAAAAAAAAAAACCCAGCTGAGTTTGAATCCCTGATCATCTACTTGCTAGCTGTGCCACTTCCACTTAACCTCCATGAGTAATTGTCTGTTAAATATGAATACGAGTTCCTCCTGCTAGAATTTTGTGCTTGGACTATTACTTTCTAAATTTTGGTTCATTTTCTCCTTCTTCTGAGTTTACTTTTGTCTCAGGAGATCAGTTCTTACAAAGACAGAAACATTTTTCATGATAAGTGGAACTTTTCCCAAACAAAGACAATATTTTCAGATCTGTAATTTATCTGCAGATTGGCATGGCCCTGCATTTAGGAAGGCAGATGCTAACTACATCTTGCTTTCTGCTAGATTGGTGTAACTGTATCCTTTTCTTTCACATGAAGCAAAGTCTTAGGGAACATATTGTCCTGTGCAAAATTTATTTTTTAATAATATAACACATCAAAACACTCCAGGTAGAATAATCTCCTGAAAATAGAAAAAAGTAGGACCCGAAAGCTATTATGTGGCATGTGCATAGCTCCACAATTTCTAATCTGTAAGAGTTCAAATGTAACAATTAATGTCACACCTCACTTCATTCAGAGTAGTGTAAAGCTTATCTCCTTCAGGCAATAATAATCAGGACTCAATAAAAGATGTTGGAGCAGATGGAGGTACTACGGTTTTCAATTAAACTCTTCTTTGTTAAACTTTGTATTTTTTCATGATTTATTGAACTGACTTCAGCTCTCTGTCACCTAAACAACTGGTATTTGCGTGTAGCACAGCCCCGTAAGTCTGGTTACTTTCTAAGGTAGAGAAAGGCTTTGTCTAAATGGAGAATCTCATCTTTTCTTAATGAAATAGTTGTAGATGGCATTTCCTTCCACAGCAAGAACAAAAAGAGAAGGAGAAAAAAGCAATTGATATTTATTGAGCATTGGGAATGCCTGGCAGGGATTTTTGAGTAAACCGACTCTTGAATATATTGCTGCATTTAATCCTCATAGCCATATTATGAGGAAGAGGTTGTTTCTTATTTGCTCACCATTTTGTTGATGAGAAAATTGAAACTGGGGAAGTTTGAATCAGAAAGCAGATGTGAAAAGGCAGAAAGATTTTCCTAGATGCTCATAAAACCATATCTCCAAGGGAAAGTTAGGAAAGGCTTTATAAATAAGAATGTGGAGAATGTTACAAATAGAAACATCTAGTTTTATTAAAAAAATATCATATGTCTATGTATTAAATATATATGAGCCAAAGGAATTAATTTTTAAAAAATTCTAGGAGACCCTTTTACATGTGAATAGCATCACTATGTGAAATACTTAACAAATATGCATGTGGATATCACACAGCCAGACACTGCGCTAGGCACCGATAACTTAGTGATAGAAATCACAGGCTCCACCTGTGCTTTCATAGAAGAGTTGAATACAAATATTCATGAGATTTCAATGAATACTTAACCATTGTTCACTTAAAATGAGAGCTTAGTCACCTTGATTAGTCTGAAGAGATTAACAAGGCAGAAAGGATGGGACTAGTTTGGAACATGCAAAGAATTCTAAGCAGGGAGTGGGAGAAAAGCTGATCTACTTCCCCAAATAAATCCTAGATCCTGAAAAGGAATATGGAAAGAATGGTGGAAGGGGCAGGGGCTTTCAGTTATCTCATTAAGAAGAGTGGGGTTTAAAAGTGTTTAGTATTCCCCAGAAAGTGGAATTTCTCTCTATGTAACTGTTTTTGCTCCAGAAGAATTACTGTTCTTCTTGAACTTTTACTGAGGCAGTCTAGCTACCCAGTAAGTAACACTTGCTAACAAAATATTTCTATTTTCTTCATGTTCAAGGGACAATTGTCTTAAAAATAACATATTTGATATGCCACTCTCTTTATAAAGATTCAACAATTGTGTGTTGCAATATTAATTCTTCACATATCATAATTTGAATTAAGTCAGAAACAACTTTATAGTCAATAATTTAAGTCTAATGTTAATGTCCTTTGCTTCCAGAATTTAAAAATAGGTTGGTTATATCAAGCTTTACTACAAAGCTATAGTAACCAAAACAGCATGGTACTGGCACAAAAATAGAGACATAGACCAATGGAACAGAACAAAAAACCCAGATATGAAACCATCCACACATTGCCACATGATCTTTGACAAAACAGAGAACAATATACATAGGGGAAAAGAATCCTTATTCAATAAATGGTATTGGGAAAATTGGATAGCCATGTGTAGAAGATTGAAACAGGATCCATATCTCTCACTACTCACAAAAATTAATTCAAGATGGATAACAGATTTAAATCTAAGACATTAAGCCATAAGGATTATAGAAGAAAATGTTGGAAAAACTCCTCTAGATATTGGCCTAGGCAAATAATTTGTGAAGAAGACCCCAAAGGCGATCACAACAACAACAAAAATAAATAAATGGGACCTGATCAAATAAAAAAGCTTCTGCACAGCCAAGGAAAAAATCAACAGAGCAGACAACCTACAAAATGGGAGAAAGTATTCACATGCTATATATACGACAAAGGACAAATAACCAGAATCTACAAAGAACTTAAGCAAATCAGCAAGAAAAAAATCACACAACCTCATTAAAAAGCAAAAGAAATGAATAGAAGCTTTTCAAAAGAAGATAGACTAATGACCAATAAACGTATGAAAAAATGCTCAACATCACTAATGATCAGAGAAATGCAAATCAAAATCACAAACCTAACCTATCACCTAACTCCAGTGAGAATGGCTTTTATCAAAAAGTCCCCAAACAATAAATACTGGTGTGGATGCAGAGAGAAAGGAACACTAATACACTGTTGGTGGTACTGCAAAGTAGTACAACCTCTATGGAAAATAGTATGGAAATTCCTCAAAGAACTAAAAGTAGATCTACCATTTGATCCAGCAATCCCACTACCGTGTATTTACCAAAAGGAAAAAAAGTCATTTTATCAAAAAGACACTTGCACTAGAATGTTTATTGCAGCACAATTCACAATTGCAAAGATGTGAAATCAGTCCAAGTGTCCATCAATTCATGAGTGGATTAATAAAATGTGGTATATGTACACCATGGAATACTACTAAGCCATAAAAAATGAATTCATACTTTTTGCAACAATCTGGATGGAACTGGAGACCATCCTCCTAAGTGAAGTATAGCAAAAATGAAAAAACAAACACCATATGTACTCATTTTTAAATTGGAATTAACTTATCAGCACTCATGTGTGCAGATGGAAGTAAAACTCAATGGAAATCCTGCAGGTGGGAGCGGGGAGGAGTAGTGAGTGAAATCATACCTAATAGGCACAATGTACATTATCTGGGTGATGGGTACACTTATGACTTTGACTCAAGCGGTACAAAAGCAATTCATGTAACCAAAACATTTGTACCCCCATAATATTCTGAAATACATACATGCATACATAAGAAACTAAAAAAAAAGATACAATGAAAGATTTGAACTCAGTAGTATACATGACGTAAGGCAGAGTTTATAACTTAATACAGAAATTAATGTACAGTCTAATAAAATCATAAAAAAAGCAAGCAAGCAAAACATAATAAAGGAAAAATAAAATCAGGGATTAGTCAGCATATTTGGGCAAAATATGAAGAAATATTCAAAAGCTTTATGAGACTGTTGATTTCATCTAGTGAGTAGAAATGTTGGAAAGGTTCAAATATCACATAAAGGATCAAAGGGTTGGAAAAAAGGATCTATGGGGAAATTTTAATTAGAAATATAATTAGGGAAAAGCCCTTATTACCACATGACTCATAACACATATTTGAAAAGAAAAATCATGTAACTCCTGAAGTAGAACTTCATAGTAAAATAATAGACTGCTCTGGATATATGTTACACTGTGTGTGTAGGGTGTGTGTGTGTGTGTGTGTGTGTGTGTGTGTAATTCCTTATCTATATATGGGGACTTACTCATTTAATAAAGTATTATGAGGGTAATATGTTATTAGAAAAGCACTTTGAAAAATTAAAATAAAATAAATTTTCTGCCTGTAAAATAGTCAAATGATGGAATGAATCATGAAAGATGCTTATTATGAAGCCATGAGTAGGATGAAATTATTTCAGTCTTAATTCCAGAAAGAAAAGAAAATAAGATGGCCACTTATCCCTCCAAGACCTGAAATTTTGATTTGTTAGGTTTTTGAGAAGTATCATGTTTAATTCAGTGGCCTGTATTCTAATCTAGGGATTTCAAATGCACATCTTATTTTGCTACTTTGGCTATCTTATCTAATTGTTTCTAAAGAACTCCTCCCCCCTTATTTATTTGCAAAATTCTATGAAGTGAGGGCTAGGATCAAAGTATAATCTACTGAAGAGTAAAAATGTGCAGTTCTTTATTATTGCTGTTAAAAAAGTCCATGAGCTATGAAAGGATTTGTTTTTCTACAGTACAATTACCCATTTGAAAATGGCTTAATGTATTTATTCTTGGATCATTAGGAAGCCCACAACTTATACTATAAGCAATGAAAAATGTTTTAGGAATATGAGAATTTAATATTATAAAAATATGTGAGTATATTGAGAGATATTGTAATGAAGAGTTGAAATATAGTTTATATACATTTTATTTCCTATTTTTATTTTTATTTATTTATTTTTCTCAGCTTCACTCAGACCCAAAGTATCAACACTCACTAGGTGGACTGCTGTTGACCAAAAATACTACCATCATTGTAGCATTTTATTTTTTAATTATACATTGTAATTGTACACATTTATGACGTACAATTTGACATTTCCGTGCATATATATGAGGGCTTTCTGGGAAGTATCCAGCCATTATTAATATGTAATTTTCATATTACATGGCTGGATACTTTCCGGACAGCCCTTGTATGTTATATAAAGATGAAATCAGGATAGTTAGCATATCCATCATCTTGTACATTTATTATTTCTTTGTGGTGAAAACTGTAAAAAACCTCTCTTCTGGGTATTTTGTAATGTAAAATATCTTAATGTTAGCCATAGTCACCCTATGGTGCAATAGAACAACAAAACTTATTCCTCATATCTGTTGTAACTTTGTACCCATTGACTGCCCTCTCCCTATATTCCACTTTTCCCCCTCCCTCCCTTTCTTCTCTCTCGCTTTCCTCTCCTCCCTCCCCTCCTCAGTCTCTGGTAACCACTACTCTACTTTAATGCAATTATGATATCAACTCTTTTTTTTATTGCAATCAATTTAGGGGTACAAATGATTTTTAATTACATAGACTAATTGTATAGTAGTGGTGTCTGGGTTTTAGTGTACTCATCACCTGAATAGTGTTTATTGCACCTGATAGGTAGCTTTCCATCCTTCACCCCTGCTCTCACTCTTTCCCTTCTGAGTCTCCAATGTCAATTATGACACTCTGTATGACCATCCTCTCCCCATCTTCCCCTCACTCCTTTTCAGTCTCTGATAACCACTGTTCTGCCTTCTGCATCTATGATATCACCTCTTTAAATTTTTTTTATTAATAGTTTCTGCATGTGAGTGAGATCATGCAGTATATGTCTTTCTGTGCCTGGCTTATTTCACTTAATATCATGCTCTCCAGGTCCATCCATATTGTCACAAATGACAGAATTTCATTCTTTTTTATGTCTGAATAGTATTCCATTCTGTATATATACCACATTTTCTTCATTTGTTGTTGGACACTTAGGTTGAGTCAATATTTTGGCTATCATAAATAGTGCTGCAGTAAACAAAGGAGAACAGATATCTCTTTGACATTCTGATTTCATTTTCTTTCGATATATACCCAGTAGTGAGATTGCTAGATGATAAGGTACTTTTATTTTTAATTTTTTGAGGACATTCCATAATGTTTTCTGTAACGGCTATACTAATGTACAATTCAAACAGCAGTTTGTAAGTGTTCCCTTTTCTCCCCTTTCTCTACAGCCTTACCAATACTTGCTTTCTTTTGTCTTTTTAATAGGAGCTATTCTAACTGAAGTGAGGTGAAATCTCATTGTGGTTTCGATTTGCATTTCCCTGATGATTAGTGATGTTGAGCATTTTTTCATATGCATGTTGGTCATTTGTATGTCTTCTTTTGAGGAATGTCTATTAAGATCTTTTGCCCATTTCTTAATCACACTATTCACATTATTATTATTGTTATTATTTTTTGCTGTTGAGTTGTTTAAGTTCCTCATATATTCTGGATATTAACTACTTGTCAGAAGTATAGTTTGCAAATATTTTCTCCTATCATGTAGGCTGTCTCTTCACTCTGTTAATTATTTCCTTTGTTGTGCAAAAGCTTTTTAGTTTGATGTAATCTCAGTTGTCTATTTTTGATTTTGTTGCCTGTGCTTTTAAGGTCTTAGTCAAAATTCCTTGCCCAACCCAACGTCATAAAGCATTTCCTCTTTACTTTGGGGTCGGTCACTGGAGACTTATTGTGTTCCAATGGGGTATGTCATGTTTCTTACTTTTTTATGTTTCCTGTGTCCCTATGTTGATATCTGCACATTTAGTGAAATAGTCACTTTTTTCAATTTTATGGAGTAGCTTTTGTAAAGGGAGACTTTTTTCTGTGGATGGGTCCTAGGGTGTTGGTTGGGTATGATATATTGGCTTTGGTTCTACGTGGACTCAGTAATGTGGCGTCTGCACAGTGTCTTTCGCTGTAATTCTTATTAGCAATGTCTGTGATTGCCTTATTGCCCTAGGCATTAGGAATTTGTGATAATGGTGGTATAGTTTTGCTGTGGGTACAAATACCAGGCAGGTTATTGGGTCTGGAACATGTAGGTGTGGTGGGCCAGGTAGTTGTGTGGTGCTCCCTCTGGAGAGGTGGGGCTGTCACTAGACTGGCCATTGGGTTAGGTGCAGGCTCCCATGGACACAGTTGGTTGCCTGTTTGTGTGGTGGTGTCTCCAGACAAGGCTATCTCCCCACTGGCTGGTGGGGTGGGGTGCTGTGTGGGTTTGAACACTGTGGTCTCAGTTGTTTTGTTGGGCCTAGTCTCCATGAAGCCAGGGTCATGGTGATGCAGGCACCCATGTGAACATGGTGGAATGACAGTAGAGCCTCAAGGATGGAGAGTCAGTGGCTACTGGACCCCATGGCAGATGCAATCTAGCAGTGGGTCTGGTTTCTAGATTGCCTGTGCTGTACCAGCTTAAGTCTCAGGGATGTGCAAGGGGGTTCTTACTCTTAGGCCACATAGCCGGTGGATTCCTGGCAACTCTCCAAACTGGATTATGGGCCTGTGAGACCTGGGGAACTCCCCTGTACCAAAACCTCTGGCATCTATGGTGGCAATTGGAACCACTGGGGATCTCCAGCTTACTTCTTCCCTATAAGAAGAAACCCCCCCGATTCTAAGCCCATTCTTGTGGGGGAGGCAGTGTGGTAAAGCCAGGGTAACTTGTTCCCCTCTCTATGGTACTATCCTGGGCTTCCGTGCTCCACAGGGATGTTGCTGCTCCCCTGTTGCTCTCTACCATACTTCCCCAGTCACCACAGTTGTTTATTTATTGTTTTGGTTCCCTTAGTGGGGGTAGGGGGTGCAAATGCGAGGCCATCTTGCTAATGTTCTGGTTTATATTTGCAAAATGTTAAGATGTATCTTTATGTATGTATGTATATTTGTGTGCGTGCATGTATGTGTGTGTGTGTGTGTGTGTGTGTGTGTGTGTGTGTGATGTATATCCACATTTAATTTCCTAGCTAGCTTTAGGCATCTATCTATCTTAGAAAGATATTAAGAATGCCAGAAGGGTAAATGAAAGAGAAAGTTGAATTAATATTCAGTTTCTGATATTACAAATAGAAGTTTACAGAAGACAACAGTCTTGAAAGCCAGGCTTTGTTAAACAAAGGATTTTCTAGATTCTTTTATCTCCTCATGAGACATAATGTGAGTGAGGCCTATCAAACTTGATCACAAAGTTCCATTTTCAGGTGGTCCTTATCAAGAGGTGCGGGTGGGGAAGGGAGAGAGAGAGAGAGAGAAAGAGAGAGAGAAAGAAAGGAGAGAGAGAGAGAGAGAGAGAGAGAGAGAGAGAATATGAATGAGAATCTGTTACTTGTATTTCTGGGAGTTGGTGGGGAAAGTATAGAGGAGGACAGAGGACAGAGAGAAGAGGGAGTATAACTGGAGTAAGGGCTCTTATTATCTGCCTAAATTTGAAAAGAGGAGCTGACTTTGGATATATTCACATGAGTATGAGAGGGCCTGAGTCCATTCAGGCTAGTCATGCTTTGCTTCCCTGGAAGTCCAAATGGAAGTCTTTAAGCCTCAAGGGGAAGTCTAGCCACATATACTTCTAATGTGGCACCTGATGGTTATACATGTCCTTGCTGTAAGGCAACTTGCTGCATAGACTTTAGGGCATTCTGCAATCCCAGAATTCCTTTCATCATTCAGTAAAGTGATGAAGAGATATTGAAATTGCTGGTGGATAGCAGAGGCTTGCGGTCAGGACAAAGTGGCTGCTGTAGATAAGGACTTTGAGACTGGGTGAAAATTGTGGTGCTGTGGGTTTTAGCAGAGGGGCTGGCATGTTGCACCAAAAGCCTGGTGGAGCCAGTTGCCTCTTACCAGTCACCAGTCTGGGGAGCAAATTGGTCCGTGTATTCTGCACAAGAGGTGGTAGAGATCCAGGGGTACCTCAGGGAACAGAGGAACAAATATATTCACCATCCCCTCATGTCTTCCTCACCCATTTCTCTGAGGACAAGGTCAATCCCTCTCATACATATAAATTCGAGAAAAGTAAGGGGAAAGAATGAAATCTGAAAGACTGAGCACTTACCTGCAAAAAATTAAATTATATGAAAGAGGCAAATTTGAAATAGTCCTAACAGGGAGTTTAACTTCGAAGAGACAAAAAGGATTGTTGAAACCAGAGGAGGTGGAAATATTTTAATTGGAAAGTAAAAAAAAAAAAAAAAATCATGTACCCAGCATGGTTGGAGATTGTGAAAAAGATAAATGCAGTTTTAGAAAATTAAGAAACTATTTTCTTTGTGCAGCTGAATCATATAGAAAATAAATGTTCAAACCCTCCTCTTAGTAGGAACCATATAGTTTAGAAAAATAATTGAGTTAGAGGATTAAAATGTTGGTGTTTCTCTTATACGCTTAGGGGAAACTAATAACACTCATTGACACTAATATCCTGGAGATTAGAAGAAAATTCTTTATTTTGAAGTGGGAAAAATTAATGAGATTTTCCCACTGTCTGGGTAAAATGAACTCCAAACTACCCAACTTTGATGTTGTAGAACAAGGTTTGAAAGACAAATCCCTGGTTTGAGGAATTCGTTAGCATTATTTACTTGTATCGCTTCTAGTCAGTCACATAATTTCTCTGAACCTTAGTTTCTTTACCCATAAAATAGGTAGTCGCTAGGTCAGGGAGTTTTGAAGAATCTCATATAGATCGTGCACATGAATGTAGTGTAGACCAGGGCAAACTCTGGCCTGCTGCCTGTTTTTTATATAAAGTTTTATTAGGAAACAACCTTGCCCATTTATTTACTTGCTTTTTCTATAGGTGTGTCACACCACAACGGCAGAGTTGAATAGCTGAGACAGAGGGTATATCCTGTATTGCTGAAAATATTTACCACGTGAAACTTTACAGAAAGAAACTTGCCAGCTGTGGTGTAGAGTATAACAAGCAGTAGAATGAGCCGGAGTTATTGTTTTTATCTTGTTTCCCCCATTTGCTCTGGGGCCATGCTCACATCATTATATTTTAGTAAACGATTATTTTTAAAAGCTACCTTCATTCTGGGGAGGGGTTATCCTGGCTAATGGAGAAGACTATTCTTTCATTCAAACTATGTTTCTCATCGTAAATTAAACAATTGGCATCAGGTTTATTAAGCAGTCTACTCGGAATTTGCTTATTTTTCATTTGCTAATGCCTGATCTCCCTAGCTGAGATGATACAACTAAACTTCAAAATCTAAAATCTAAGTATCCCCTGTTCTTCTGAATCGATATTGTGCCATTCCTCACACACCATTGTTACTGAGATCAAGGACTCTGCTACTTTCCCTCAATTTTACCATACTTCCTGTAAGAGTGTCAGCCAACAATTTTTAGTTGCTTATGTGAACATGGAATCAAGAGACAAATTACCTTTAAGAAAGACACAGCATACCTAGTTTGATAATTTTCCTTTTCTTTTTTTTTCCAAAGACTACCCTCATGTGGACTCATAACAAAGCTATCAACTGCTGCAGGGTGAAATCGAATGAGAATAACAGACGGCTGTTATGTGAAAGGGAAACTTGGGTGGATTTGTCAAGATGTTAGTGTTATGAATAAACAATAATTTCAAATGCTAGTTTATTATTAAATGAAGCCTGATTTTAAAGACTTTCAGTTATAGGACATCCAGTAATAAGAATGTAACATACTTAGGTTAATTAGGTCATTCTTTAGGGAAAAAAAAGTTATTTAACAGCTAACCACCTGCCAAGTATTAAAAAATAAGGCTTTAGATTTCTTTCTGAGGGAAATAGAACATTTTGAAATGGAGATGTTGTAATTTTACCAAATGCTGATGAAACCCCAAAAGGTAATTATGTCAGCCTGAGAAGAATATAACAGTGAAAATAAGATAAAAAAAAAAAAAGAGTTGTGGGTTTTCAGCCACAATCAGCAGACAATTTTAAATTTGGAAGTGAATACCATTGTGCTTGGGCATAGTTTAAATCTTTTCCTCTCCACCAACTGTTCCTCTCATTTGCCTGAAAAACTTCCAGTTCTCTGTCTACCTCTTTTCTCTATTTTCCTTCTTTTCTTACTCTCCAGACTCCTCTCAGCTTCTCACCGCTCCCACAGCCACTAATACTCTTTATATAATTACAATAGTGCAGAAATTTGTGCTCTTTCAACAGGGAATGAAAAGCAAAGTGTTTTCTCTTTACTGATTGAAAAAGTGTTGAACAGTCCCTGCAAGTCCAGTTCAGGGAATTTGTCCTGTAAATATACTCCCAAGTACATTTACCTGCAAAGTTATATTATGAAAGTGTTCGTTGCAGCATGAGGGTGGAAAGAAAAAAGAGAAGCAAAGCAGAAAGCAGAAGCAATAGAAGCAGTGGGAAAAGACAGGACAGGAAAAGCCAGGGGAAAGACCAGGAGCTGGGGAGTGGCGCTAACACACAAGCTCCAGAAATGTGGTGGGAGAGAAGAGTCAGCAGCAAGGGCTTCCCCTTCTTCTTGGTACATTTTTGTTGTTGTTGTTTTAACTCAGTGTCATAACTACAGAGAATCCTATATTATTTTGTTGGTGGGGCCTTAGAGACTTGGAAATGAGCCCTAAATATCCCAGAAAAATACTTGGTATCCGAGGGTACTTTTCATTGGCACTGTATTAATGAACAATGCCAGAGATAAAGAAGAGAGCATTAGGCTGCCAAAGGTATTTATTGTAATAAATTTGGTCCTGTGGCACAATGGGCCCTGATTATTTGGCCTGTAGGAAGAGAAAAGTAAGTTAGAAACAGGCAGAGCCAGGAATAGGAAAACTTGCTCAGCCTGAGAGTTGGTCTCCAAGTGATGTGGCAGGAATCTGATTCAGGGTCCAACCTGATGGAGCAAATTTGTTCTCCATCTGGGCTTGAATTGATATCCTAAGATTCAAATCAGGTGTTTGGGGCACAGCAGCAGGAGTTTCCCAGTAGTAGCACTACACGGAGACAGGTGGATGCGAATTGCATGGCTTCTGGAGTGTGTAAGTCCATCTGGGTTTCAGCAGGATTCTAGCCAGTTGCTGACAGAAGGGACAAAGGGATCAACTCTTGGGAAATTGGGATTGTTTTAGGACCCTGTTGTGATTGTTGGAGCTCAGAAACAAAATCCCACCCTAGTCAGAAAACTGGAGTATAAATTCAGATGTGAGACTGTTTCCTGGTTCCATGAAAGCAGTCCAGGAATTGGGTAGGGAAAACAATAGTTTGGTAGGCACAAAAGCGTCTCGGAACTCCTACCTGTTACAGAATTGAGAGTTATTGCAGACTTTAATGCACAATTATACAGTCAAGTCTGTTCATTTGGTTTGGGCCTGAAGAGGGTAGTGTGAGAAGCAATGGAGACAATAAGAAATGACATCCATGGTGAAATCATAAGAAATGTTTTGAATGGTGCTGACAATTCAAAAGATCCTGGAAGCATAAGCAAAGAAGATAATTTTCTGGAGGATAAGTAAATCAGGGCTGATTACTTCAGCCTTTAATCTATTAATTTATTCTTCAAAAAGTTAGTGGTGTTCTATTGCCCTGAAGCTTAGACATCTTAACATTACTCACTTCAATTTTGCAAGAAAAATGCAAATGAGAAAAAAGCAAGCTAATCATTTACTTTACATAAAAAGCAGGTGAATTCCTTTCTGTACTCCACAACAGGAGCAGATACGGCATGTATAGTTGAAGTCATGATATTTGTGAGTGTGATAAAATGTGACATTTGGAAATACTGTATTTAAGAAGGCAAAGAAAAACTTTTTCATTTAATGAGTTGGTTTAAGAGTTTATACTAACATAAAACATTTTTGAAAATTTAGTTCATATAAATTCTAATTTTTAAGCTTATATTATATAATTCCAGATCGCATTCATGTTTTCCAATTATGGAAGTCTATGTGGTAACTCAATTGTAATAATATTTCTATAGAGGTGACAAAATAAATTATTTAGAAGATGTAATATGTTTTCATTCATAATATATTTGGGGGTCTGAATATTTATACCCAGATTTATCTACTGTGTGATTATACTGAGAGGAATAGATTTTCTGCACATTGTAATTATCATTAGTAGGATATTTACTGTGTGTCAGACACTGTGCGAAGTGATTTTTACAAACATTACCTTAACATTTAATACTCAGAAAAAGTCTATGTAGCAAATACTCTTATCTTGATTTCATAGAGGAGGAAACTGAGTTAGGGTCCGGAAGCTGAAAAGTGGTGAAACTGCACAGGGCCCTGGAATTAGAAGATAGTGAAACTGGAATTCAGACCAAAGTCTCTACTGGTGATCACTGATGTCTTAACTTCCATGCTACATTAGTTGCACAAATTAACTTACTTGATTCACCAATGAGGCCACAGGTGTACAGGCAATTTATCCACAAGCCAGTTGGCTTTGCATAGAGGGAAGAACACTGTTTCACTGTCACCATGTCTAACCATGGCTTAAACATCTGTGCCTCCAATTTCAGGGTGGTTGGGCAAGACTAAGGAGCCATTTTAAAATAAAACTTGCAGATGAACAACTCTCTAAATTCCACATTTTGATGCTATGATATATAATATAAAGGACAGTAATTTATTAAATTTTTGAACAATTTTTTACTTTATCTAATTCAATAGCAGATGGTCTAAAAGAAAGAACGTGCCACTGTGGGCAAAGCTACTTTCTTGTCTACCTCAGTTTGCTCATTTGTGAAATAAGGGACTTGATTAGGTGTTTTTCAAGTCCCTTTTTATCCTTGAAACTCTATGATTGTAAGCATCTAATTAATTGATAGTCTAATTATATTTATTAGAAATAATACAAGACAGAGGAAACTAGCATTCACTGAACCGTTTTATGTACCTGAAGCAGTGTGAAAATACGCATACTTTCCCCACGTATTCATTTAGCTACTCAATTTAAATTTCATAGTAATCCTGACAAGCGTGTGATATTCTATACATTTTACAGGAAAAAAACATACTAAGATTCAGAAGTCACTTAACTTTCCAAAAATCTCAATCATAAGATATGAATGTAGTATTTAAAAAAGGCAATGCACTTTTTCTTAATGATTAATCTTCATTTTATTTGGAAAAGTAACTTGTTTAGAACATACTGTGTATTACTCAGGTAATAAATTAGGACATAAAGTAACAGCAAATTAACACAGAAATGTTTATTTTTTACTCATGTGAATTTAGCAGTAGGTCTTAAATGGTTTCAGGAGAAGAGGAATGGGTGGAGAACATATATTCACTTTTAACTTGTTCTGACTGTAAGTTACATCTATTAATTTCATTAACATCACAAGACAGATTAATCGCACATCCCTGACCTATTAGCAAGGGCAGTTTTGAAATGGGGTTTTATGTTTTCAGAAGGAGAAAAATGAAATTGGATTTCATAAACCCGTTGAACTTGTCCTGCCTATGCCTTATCTCCACCACTGATCATGACACAGGTAACTGAAGGGCTGCTGCCTTAACTTTTATTATTGTGCTCACAGACAAAAAGAGGATAGATAACACAGAACTTATGTCTTTTTTTTTTGTTGTTTTTTTTTTTGAGGCAGAGTCTCACTGTGTTGCCCGGGCTGGAGTGCCGTGGCGTCATCCTAGCTCACAGCAAACTCAAACTCCTGGGCTCAAGTGATCCTTCTGCCTCAGCCTCCCGAGTAGCTGGGACTACAGGCATGCGCCACCATGCCTGGCTAATTTTTTCTGTATTTTTTAAGTTGTCCGATTAATTTCTTTTTATTTTTAGTAGAGATGGAGTCTCGTTCTTACTAAGGCTGGTCTCGACCTCCTGAGCTCAAACAATCCGCCTGCCTCGGCCACCCAGAGTGCTAGGATTACAGGCGTGAGCCACTGCGCCCGGCCAGAACTTATGTCTTTTTGATAGCATAATCCCTTATTCAGAAATTTCCAGAAAACTGGAATCTAATAAGACGTCAGAGCCTTCCTCTTACTGTGGGAGTTCCACAATGGGTTTATTGTGCTTCTCATGTTCACCATTTCACCGCTGGTGTCTATGGCAGGGTACAGACATATGTTTGTTGCATAAATGTTGGAAGGTGCCTATCATGATAGTGGGTGATTAGTGGGTGAAGTTGCTAGTATTTTAGCACCTAATAGAAAGCCTTTAAATGAAGGTAAATATTTAAAAAGACACTACTGGAATTTGGAAACATTGCAATGGTGTAAGCTTTGTGGTCAACTACTTTCTCTCATTATCAATTTGTCTGTATTAAAAAAGAAGACAATCTTTGTCCACAATGGTTTAAGCTGTTTCTAGTCAAAGGCCTGACCTTTTTGCTGAAACAGAATTCACAAATGTGGACAAACTCAGACAATGATGCCCAGAGCCCTTTAGAAGAGGAGACTTAGCAGGAGCACCCCCAGTGTTTGTGTATTCTTGACTTGAGTGCCCTTTGCTGCTTGCCAGCCAGCTCAGGGAGGGAAAGATGACATTTTAGTGATGTAGCATGACCTAGACCTGTGGTTCTCAACCTTTCCAAGTATCAGGTTTCCTTTTAAATGTTAAACTTTACAGAATCCCAAGAGATAACTCATTGTATTTTTGAATCAGTTGCTGAGGAATTACAAAACAATGTTTCCATTGAACTCAATAGTGGCTTTAAATGCATTTATGCTTTATTAATTGCAATTACATATATTCAAAAAATAGTCAAATGCAAGACAAATTTATTCAGTCAATTAATTATACCTAGTGTAGCATGGATTTCAAGATGTTTTTCAGTAACTCTGAGGACCACGGGTTGGGGAAGCACTGAATTCAGCAGAAACACTGGTCCCCACAGTGCCAAATGCAGTGCTAGGCTTAGAGACAGTACATACTGTTCCATGTGTATGTGTGCATATGAGTGTTTGAATAATCATTCATTCATTTCTTGTTCTAGGTATTGAATAAAGTGGTAAACATTAATAATAAAAGTTCATGCTTATACACAGATGCTCCTTGACCTATGATGAGGTTATGCCCCCCAAAACATATCATAAGTTGAAAATATCTTAAGTTGAAAATGCGTTACCTAACCTACTAAACGTCATAGCTTACCTTAGCCTACCTTAAATGTGCTCAGACACTTACATTAGCCTACAATTGGGAAAAATCATCTAACACAAAGCCTATTTTATAATGAAGTGTTGAATATCTCATGTAAGGGTACCATACTACATATCACTAGGCTAGGAAAAAATCAAAATACAAAATTCAAGTATGGTTTCTACTGAATGCGTACAAGTTTTGCACCATTGTGATGTTGAAAAATTGTAAGTCAAACCATTGTAAGTTGCAGACCATCTGTAGTGATTAGTATCTACTGATAGATCCTTGTTATTATGTATTTGAAGATGCATCAGTCCTATTATTATCATCATTTTACAGATGAGGAGACATAGAGAGGTTAAACAGTATGTTCAAGGCTATAATTCTAGCACATGGCAGAGCCAACGTTCATACTCAGCATGTTTAGACCTCAAATCTATGCTCTTAATCATTATGCTCTACTGCCTCTCCAAATAGTTATTATGCTCTGTCTCATAAACTTACATTCCATTTGATGAAAAAGAAAGTAAACAAGTAAGTAAACTTTATAAATTTATGCATACATACATTCTCTGATAGAGAGTGAGTGCTGGGCACCTGTGTTTTCTGTAGCGGTGCTTGGGAGAGCCTCATTGAGGAAATGACATTGGAGGATTTAAATAAGGACATGTTCAAACTTCTCTCTTCCCAACCAGCCCATCACCACCAGAGACTGTCTTACCTCTTTACGGAACCAACGGCAAATACAGTGCCCACAAGGCCATAATTTGTAGCATCTATATAATGATGAGATTGCTGGTTCAATCATGTCTTTCCAAGGTAATTTTCATTACGTATTTGTCACATTGTATACATAGGTAATCCCTGGGCTAATCAATACTGCTGCAGAAGTTCAATATTAAAAATTCTTAGGAATTGTTTTTAGTTTGTGATTTTATTGCAAAGTTCTCTTACACTGAATCACTCACCATTCTTTCGTTTTCATGCACCGTCTTGCAAGAACTCTCAGCCTAAGTTCTTCTAATAAGTTAAATCAGAAGTAAACAAAATTTACAAAAATTACTAAATTTAAGCCATTGGCACATCAAACTGACCAGCCCCCCTCTCAGCCATGTGGCAAAGCTCCTTAGATTTTGAATTACATTCTCCTTGTTCCAGCAACTGAAGATTTGCACGGTAATATCGTGAGTGCAAAGAGCCTTTTGGAGGCGGGCCCCCTGTTTCCTGTGCTGCTCCTCCTAATTTTCATGTCCTTGTTGTTCTCACCCAACAGGCCCGCTTTCTAATCTAGATGTGGCCTGTTAATCTAGATGCACTCATAGCTGCGTGTTGTTTGATCACATTTGCTCTGAAATACATGGGTCACACAGAGTACGGCTCTAACCTATGTGGAGGAGGAGGTGAAGCCTCTCTTCTCTTATTAACGGTTCCCATTACTCCTCCCTCCCACATGTGTCTTTGCTTATATGTATATATATTTGGAAGATTCAAGTCTCTTCTTTCTTTGAAGAACGCTCTTCCCAGTTCATCTTCTCAGCTTTGCTGACTCCTCTTAAATTTCCTGTGTTTGGGGAGACCAAGCATGATTAAGTTGTCAGTTGGCTCTTGTACTTAATTTCAGGAATTTTCCACATATTTTCTTGGAACACATTGTAAACATTTGGCTCAACGCGTTTCTCAAAGTTTTGAGGAGGCTAGAATAGAGTTGATACAATCTCGTTCCCTTCATGAGCTTTTCTCTTGAGAGCTTAATAATCAATGCCCAGTATCTACCCATCCCTCCCTCTCCATATCATTTTTTTTTTCAGGATATATTTATTGCATGTGCCCCTATCCTATGATTTACACCTTGCAAACTGCTGTGGATATAGTTTTGAAAAATTTATAATTTCTGTCCTGAAGATGATAATTTTTACAGATAAGAGAATTACTGTAAAAAATTATATATATGCAAATATGCAACATGTACATGTAATTCTTAATAATAGTGATCTTTCATTGAGTGATTATGATGGTCCAAATTCATTTCAAGCTTTTAACCTGTATTAATTCATTTTATTTTCACAGTAACCTGATGAACTAGATACTTTATTATGCCAAAATTTTAGATGAGAAAACCATAGCACCAGAAATCTGCCTGGGATCACAGAGCTGGTAAATGGAGGAGCTAGGAGTCCGGCCCAGCCATACTTACTTCAGAGCCTGCCCTCTTTTCCAGTGTGGTACACATTTAAAGTGCCCAATGGAGTCATTAGTTTCTGAATACTCTTTGTACCCCTGCCTCCAGATTAATCTACCACAAAGTTTAGTTTGTCATTTTCCTATTTCAGTCCTTTTGGTGGTTTGTTTGTCCCTACATTCTCATGTGACATCTGACACTATCAAGTAGAAACTATTCTAAACATCTTATTGCTGAAGCTGTCTACTTTAATAACATTAGTTAATGCCTCTCTCCTGCATATACGTTCCCATTCTGTACCGTTTCCCAAACTGTCTCCCCTGCACATACATTATCTTCTGGCCTTTCCACCAATGAATCTAACATTTACACTTCCTCCAATAACAGTCTGGGACCAAAGTCTTCCATTCCTTGCTAAATTCCTATAGCAAGTATAGTTTGAAAACATTCTGTATGTTCCAATACACTGATTTACCTTAATTATTTTCTAATTACTTTTGTATGTCTTTTTTAACCAACCAGATGTGATTCTTCAGTGGTAGAGGTCACACATTTCACCCTTGTTTAAACCTCCACAGTAACTAGAATATATTTGATGCTGCCTAAATTCTTCTCGATTGACAGTTTTTGGGAGAAAAAATGATAACTTGATTTCAGGCACATTCTATATAGAAAGAATGTTTCTAGGGAAGAGTTAAAAATGCAGGTTAATGCTGTTTCTTTATGTGACAGTTTGTAGCACATAGCAGTCTTATAATAGGTATATGACTCCCCAGAATTTTAAGCCTATGCACTTTGATTACAACACAATATAAATGAAAGAGTGCTCCTGACTTACTGGTGTTACTTAGATACTTTCCATGCACATATAAGGTTTGATCTTGTCACTTTTGGAACAGACAGAAAAGAGTATTAGAAGAGGCAAGCTTAAGTTGCATAGGGTGCTGTTTCCCCAGAAATCTTCCTGTTTCTTTTGCCTTGGCTTTGGGGAAGAGGCTACTGGGAAAGATGCCAGGACACTCTTTTCACTGGTCAGCATTTGGAGTGGGTCGGTAGGCTTCTGACATCATGGTGCTCTTGACAATCCCACTTTTCTTCATTAGCTGAACTGCTTTAAATTCTACTTCCTTTATAAATTATAGTTTAAAATGTCCACCAAAGAATCACAGGGTAAGTGTACAAAAGCCCTTGAAAAATAATTATACTATATTATATGTCACTGAGTTAGGGAAGCTGTGTTACTTTCTGATGTAACTCATAATGAACTAGTCACCAAATGCAACCATGTAATGAAAGTTTGGATTATAAAGCAGTTAACATTACTTTCAATTGTCGTCCCTAAGCATTTATATCAATCTTGTTGCTCATATATGTTTTCAGAATCTATTGGCAAATAGAAATCATTGACTTTCATAGGAGAAACTGCACATCAACTGGATACTTTATTTGCAATATTTCATTCAAATGTCTACGGCAAAGTTGGCATTTCCATTATAGACAGTGTTTTAGAGCATTAATGGGACCATAATAATTGGCCACCAGACAAAACATGCAATGCCAGGCCTAACCTTGGGGTAGTTTTTAAACAATTGCTATTATGAAATCAAACCACTTTGGAATATTTATTTTACAAAGTACTGTATACTAGATAGATCTGGGAAATAGGACTTCATTTTCAATATGTTTTAAACAGATTTCTGGCTTTGGGGCTTGAAAACACATTTCTTCTTAAATGTAGAGGATTCATAACTCACCGTCAAAATAAAGGCAATCAGAACCTACCAGCTTTAATACATAAAAATATATATTCTAAACATACATACTTAAGGATAATTACTCTATTTGAATACAACTTTACTGTATTCACATAAAAGACCTGGGATTTATGCTGTTGTGTAGGAGATTAAAAAGCATTTTTATGAAAGCTCTAATAAGTGGCTTGTCAGGTAATATGAATATTCAAAATTGTGCCAACGTGCAACAAAATGTATCTGAAATATCCGATTGTACATAAAATAGAGATTTAAATATTCTACAAGAAGGGAAATAAATCTCCTTGAATATTTTAGAGCAATAAATATATCTGGAAATTATTTTAAATCAGTGCATGAGTTTTTCTTCAAGCATATTGGCTGGAAACGCTGCTGTTTTAAATTGGAAGGCTGAAGAATAGAAAGGTATACACATAAATGGAGTCACAACCTCTCAGATGCAGATTGCTCTCCACAACTGAACCTTCTCCTTTCATTCATTTTCTGTTATTTTACCTAGAGGAACTCGAATGTGTGTTTTCTCAACATTCCTAACTTCTTTGACAATACTTGATCTCCCTGGGTCTCCAAGGATCTGAAACTATAAGACTGATATGTCATCAGAGAGCTGAACGGACCCAGAGAGCAGACAGAGTTGGGGGGAATAGTTTAGTTGGAAGCTTCTTATGGAGGTGGCTGAGTCTGAGTTGAATTTCACATTACTGCATGGAGAGTGAGGCTGTCAAATCAAGCTGGAGCCGGGCTTTTTTGAGTATTTGGGTCTCCTATTTAGCACTGCCATTTACTTGCCTTTCTTACTGCATAGAAACCTGTTTCATCAGCGTGGTGCATGTGACAATTTAGGAATAAGGGGTTACACTCCTTTAGGGAATCAATACTTGTGATGGGGAATGTTCAGGTAGTCCAAATTGGAGTGGTACATGCATGATCCTGGAGCAGGTGTGGGTATACATAAAACTAGATTTTTAATATTCTTACTATTTGTTATAGTTAAGCTTGCCAACTGTAGAGCATTTATTTTTGTGACTTCTTGATTACAAAAGCTGTATTTTGGCGCAATGTAATATTTGAAGGTTTAAAGAAAGGAATGTCTAAATATAACATTAAATTTGAATTTAATGTTTGAAGATCTAAACAATGAAATTTCTAAATGCAGTACAAAGACTCAGTACCAAAGTTTTAAAATTAAAATGCTTCTTTGAGATTGGCCTTGGCTCTCTGATGTCTGCTGGCTGATTCAATCAGCCATTATAAGCCATTATGAGAAACACTAAGACCAATATTCATACATTCCTATGTCAACCATGTGCTGCTAATGAGTGATATGTTATAGGTGACGTACACTTTTGTCAATCATTCCTTAGGTAATGTGCCAGAAGGTAGTTTAAAAACATGGATTTTAGAGTCACATTGCTTAGGTTCACATTCCATCTCTGTCATTTACAAACTAAGTGGCCTTGGGCAATTTACTTAAACTCCCTGTACTAGTTTCCTCATGGAAACTATATTATAATATAATGGAAATAATATAATAATGATATAATATGATAGTAAAATAATAATAATGTAATATATAATAATAGTAATACTATAGTTGTACCTATTTCATAGGGTTGTTGTGAAGATTACTTTATATATGTATGTATTTCTTAGAACAATGAAACAGTGGCTGGCACTAGGTAAGTCCTACATAAACATTAGCTGTTATCATTATTGCATGCCTTAAAATGTCCAATTAAACATTTTTCTCAGAGCATCCATGTGCTTAAATTTTGATAATGGTAGAAATTCTGCTGAACTTTGAACATTTGTTTTGTATTGGGTTTCATGACTGGTACATACACTTGAAGGAGCCTATAAATTGAGGTGAAAATTGCCTAATAGGTCTTTTTCTTTTTGGAATTTAGGATTATAGTCTTTGTATAAAAAGCAAGAAACATATATATGACGTCCTTGAATTCCATAGGAAAGAGGAATAGTCTGATAGTGAAATATGGAAAGTAATGATTTTTGAGTATTTTTAAAAGAGACTAAATTGCATTCAACTAAAATAAGAAGATGTGTCTGTTCTTGCGTAGTTCAAATATGCTAAGGATGTTGTCAGTGTTGAGAGGAGGACAGAAATGTTGTAGAATTTATTAGAAAAAATTGAGTATGTGGCTTACAGATTGAAAGATAATCGTTCACACACACAGAGGAATATAATGTAGAATATCCAGATCAATACCAGAAAGGAGTAGCAGAAAGGAAACTTGGTCTGACAGAAGGCAGGAAAAATAAAAAGAGAAAAGAAAGAAAAGAAAACTCAGAACACTCAGAAAAGTACGGTAGAAAGAAAAATCATTTATTTCAAATTAAGAAAGACAATGAGAAAATTGCTAAGTTTGTTGGCTTAAAAATATGCAGAAGTTAATTAGTTTTCCTACATATCAGAGGTTCCCAACAGGAATCAGCTTCTTATGCTTCCAGCAAAAAGCAAAGACAACTGAAATGCCCATCAACTGATGAATGTATAAACAAAATGTGTTATACTCATGAAATGAAGTACTATTTTGTAATAAAAAAGAATAAAGCACTGATACATGCTATAACATGGGGAAACCTCAAAAAATTATGCTAAATTAAAGAAGCCAGTCACAGAAGACCACATATTGCATGATTCTATTTATTTGAAATGACCTGAATTGGAAACCCTATTGAGATAGAAAGTAAAATAGTGATTGTTTAGGGCTGGGCAGGTGAGGGTGAGGAGTGAATACTCATGGATCTGAGGTTTCTTACTCAGGTGATAAAAATGTTCTAAAATTACATTATGGTAATGGTTGCACAATTCTATAAATATGCTAAGAACCATTGAACTATACACTTTAAATCGGTGAATTTTATGGCATGTATATTATATCTCAATAAAATTGTTAAAAATACAATATTGAAAAAAGAACTAATATATTTTGCTACACTAACAAAACAAAAAAGAAAAATTTTGTAATTATCTCAATGGATATGAAAAAAACATTTGGTAAAGTAAAACATTTGTTTATAAAGTAGATTTTTAAAAGTTTTGCAGCAAATATCAACCCAATGGTGAAATTTTCAAAGTTTTTGCTTTCAAAATTATAAGGGCAAAAAGATGTCTGTTATTATCCTGGAGGTCCTTGTCAGTGAAATTAGGCAAAAAATATAAAAATAAAATATAAATATTGGAAAAGAAGAAATGAAATTGTCATTACTTGTAGATTATATGATTATTTATGTAGAAAATCCATAAGATAAATTGCTAGAATTCATAAATCCATACAGCAAACTTGCTAAGTGTAAGTTTAATAGAAAAACACCATGGTATTTATAAATAAAAGTAACACATATGTAGAAACAATACAGTAAATAGTTATCATATACATTAGCATCAAAAAATACCAAATACGTAGAAATAATTGTAAAAATGGGAGAGACCATTGCATTAAAAACTACAGAGCTCTACAGTAAAAAGTAATGGGAGAAATTGAAGAAAAGACAAGTAATCAGGGACATATATCATGTTTATGTATCTTTAGACTCAGTATTTTAAAGTTGTCAATTCTACACCAGTGGCTTATAGATGCAGTGCAATCTTAATAAAACTTTCAGCAGTTTTTTTTTTTAGAAATGGACAAATCGATTATATATGTTAAATAAAAATACAAAATGCTAGTATAACCCAAGCACTATTGATAAAAACAGTGGCAAGACTTGCTCTTCGAGATATCAAAATATATGATAAAGCTAGAATAATAGGAAAGAATGGAATTGGCAGAAGGATAGGCAAATGGACATCTGGAAGAAATTTGGGAGCCCAGAATTGCAATTCTGTTTGGAAGGACACTTGATTTAAGAGAAAAGAGAGATGCACAGAGAAATGAGGAAAGAACTATCTTTTCAACAGATGGTTCTTGTTTAAATAGATTCTATTCATAAAAAAAATGAAATTAACCCAACCTCATATAATATACATAAAGTGAGAGGCAAGTCAATGAAGTTTCTAGAAGTTAATATAGGAGAATAATTCATGACCTTGGAGTAAAGAATATACACACATACACACACACAAACCATTAAAGAAAGATTGATACACTGGACTGTATTAACATTAAAAACACCACAAATGAAAAAACACCACAAACAAGTGAAAAGGTTAAGCCAGAATGAATGTATTTTAAACACATGTAACCGGCAAAGAATGCATAGCTAGAATAAAAAATAAATTCTACAAATCAATAAGATAAAGACAGACAACCTAATAGAAAAATAGGCAAAATATCTGAATAGGAAGTTCACAAAAGAGAATATCCAAATAATGACTACATGAACATATTAAAAGAAACTCAACTTCATTGTTGATCAGAAAAAGGCACTTTAGGAACCACTATGCATTTATCAGAACAACTAAAATTTTAAAAGGCTACATTACTAGGATTTGCTGACAATGTGGAGAAATAGGACTCCTCCTATGCTGCTGGTAGGAATACAAATTGTTGAAACCACTTTGGAAAAGTACTTAGCAGTATCTCTTAAAGCTGACCTTTTGCATATTCTATAATTCAACAGTTTTACTCCTAGCAATATCCAACAGAAAAATATGTATATATGCCCCAAAAGACACATACATGAATATTCATAGCATCATCATGCATAATAGTTTTCCTGTTTAGGAACAGGAAAAACATAAATATCCATCAAATAGTAGAATAGATAAATAAATGTGTTTTATTCATAAACTGAAATGCTATGCAGAAATAGAAATGAAGGACCATCACACCCAAAAAAAGACAAATCTCGCAATTACAGTGTTGGGAGAAGAGTCAGATACACATAAATGTATAATATATGCTTATAATTTCATTGATCTTGAGTTTTACAAAACTAAGGTGTAGTGTTAGGAGGCAGGGTAAGTGGTTTCATTTGAAGAGATGGGAAAGAGCAGTGGTTGTGAGAGGACATGAAGAATTAGCAATTGTCTTTGCTGACCTAATGATAGTTACACAGAAATTTGCTTTGTGATAATTCATTGAGCTGTATGCTTCTATTTTTGCACTTTTCATATGTGCTTTTTATGCCATAATACAAAACTGTTTTTAAAAAATGAGTAAGCTATACTGGCAACAATCATGGGTCTTTCAATGTGTGTATGGCAAATTTCTATATCTAACTGTATATAAGATTTACAATTAAAATACAGACCACACTGGGTGCGATGGCTCACGCCTGTAATCCTAGCACTCTGGGAGGTTGAGGCAGGAGGATCTCTGGAGGTCAGGAGTTCGAGACCACCCTGAGCAAGAGTGAGACCCACTCTCTACTAAAAATAGAAAAACTTAGCTTTAGCTGAGCAACTAAAAATAGAAACAAAAACTTAGCCCGGAGCAGTGGTGTACGGCTGTGTCCCAGGTACTCGAGAGGCTGAGGCAAGGAGGATAGCTTGAGCCCAGGAGTTTGAGGTTGCTGTGAGCTAGGCTGACACTACGGCACTCACTTTAGCCTGGGCAACAGACAGAGACTCTGTCTCAAAAAAAAAAAAAAACAAAAAAAAAATTAAAGAAAATATAAAATAAAATAAAACACAGACCAAATATTCAGTAACCAAAATCTCACAATGAAACTTCATATGTACATACCCACTAATATTTTTAATTTTAGTGTCTCCTACCGTTTCCACGTGTCCTAATGATAAGTCAGTCTACTTTCCACTTTTCATCAGTCTAAGATTGAAACAGTCATTCTTAGAACGGCTGGTTCATGCCAAACCATTGAAGAGGCTGCTACTGGGAAAGGGTCTGAATACAACTGCTAAGCTTTTCAGCAGGATGAGGACACAATCAAGGCAATTTTCTTCCTGTGCCAGCAAGACTGGCACCATGTCAGTGGCTCTAGCCTTTCAAATAAGTCCTTAAGAGCAAATGCAGTGAAAGTCGTTTGTCACTAGCCTATCCGAAAATGCTTGAACTTTAAAAAATGTTTTGCATATTTATTAGTGATCACTGTTGCAGACGGTACCTTAAGGCAATCTTGCAGATGAATGTGTACCTTCAGCTGACATTTTTTGACAAAGTGCACTGTCCATGAATTGTAAATAAAAACATCTTGGAAATAGCTGCATAATTTTTCTAGGCCCTCCTGGCTATTCTGTTTTACTGAAGGTCTGCACATGATGCCTTCATGCTAATCATGTGCCTCTTGGAAAACATATCCTTCCTGCCTCCATGTGTGCATTACTGACAGCATATTTCACAGATTTTTAGGTGGATGTAGGGTAACAAGTTTTTCTTTTTTTCTTTGAACTTTTTGGCCCCTCTTAGCAGGAAATAAACTTTTGTATGTAAAAGGTAGTTCATAATTTTTGGGATATTATATGAGCTTACTTAAGATTTAAGATAAAATTGTTTGCATTTCAGTGGTAATGCTAATCTATTAACAATCAAATTTTGTGTGCTTAAGTATTTATGCCAGATGCAAAACAGATCTTTTAGACAGTTGAAAAAATATTGGAATAATTGTCACAAAGGAGGAAAATGTTTCTTATTTTCAAGTCTCAGGAAATAGGATTTAGTCTCAACTACCTGGACTAACACACGTGGAACACAGACTAGAGACTTGAAAATAGTTTCTTCTAAGCACTTTGACTTGTTCTTTATTGGGATGAGAATATGAAAGCAGGTGACTTTAGACACATCTGGGACAGTTTATTATTGGATTATAACTTTTTATCTTTTGTCATTAGCACTGGATGAATTTGTGACTCTTGTTAGAGAACCATTTATATAGCTCACACTTTAAGCCAGAGCTTTGCAAATATTATTAAGCATAGATTTCCCTCTGGGTGTTTGTTAAAACCATATTTGTCTGGGCCCCTACTGAATCTGAATCTCCAGAGAAAACCCTAGAAAACGTTAGTCACATAACAAGCAACCGAGGAGATTCTTATGTTTGAGCACAATAAGGACATGTGATTTATGCATGAAACTTTGGATTGGGATATTAAGGGCATCAAGGGAATATTATTTAACTATCTATCTCTAAATGGAATAAGGATCGGATAGAAAGACATGATTACACACAAAATCAAAAGCAAATTTCAAAATTTTATTTGTTATAAGTTCAGTTAATAACAATAATATGGGTAGTCTGTTACGTAGTGAGGGCCACATGTGATAAATAACTTTTTTTAAAGATGTTTGTGGTTTATAAAATAAAATCAGATATATTTACCCAATTAGTTTTAACAAAACTCCGTGAGGTGTATGTTATTGCAGTCAATCTTAGTTTCCAAATAAGTCACTTGGAGTTCAGAAGTTAAGCCACTGAATCCAGTGTCTCTTGCAAATTTTAAATATCATTTAATTTTAGAATAATTTATGTTGAAATTACTTTACTGCCCATGACATCGTTAGGAGCTAAGGTTTTGAATGTCATGGACACCATCATTCCTACTAAACTCTTTTTTCATGGAATGGGCTAGAGAAAACAATCTCTTGAAATAAAACCCTCCATTCTCAAGCAAAATATCCTCACAATGTTTTTTCCTCTTAAAGCAGGATTTTTTGAGCTGCCATTTTTATACTGGAATCTGGTGGTAGTAATATCCTACTGAAAATTCTCCAAGAAATTATTTGTTTCTGCCTTCCAGGCAGAGTGAATATTCTTTTCTACTTGTTTATTTAATTTTTAAGGCCAAATTCTCCAGAAGGCTAAAGATGACAGCATGTAAATCACAGAATACAGCTTATTTTTCTATTCTATTTGCTGTTCTGCCAGTCAGCATTTAATTTCATTGCTGGGACAATGCAAGATTGTAAAACATCAAAGAAAAACAATGAAGTATTAATACTATAGCAGACATTCTAATAGAGAATATACTCTTTAAAAGGGAACTCATAATAAAAATTCACCACGTATGCAGGAAACTTCATCACTATGAAAGGAAGACAACAAGGCAATAAACAAAACGCAAACCCAAAGAAATAGAGTGGTTAGAACAAGAAGAAAAGATTTTCTTATTAGGGGATATTTTAGCACAGACAGTTGCAAGAGGATATTGCTACCTAAAAATTAATCAGCTACATCACATTAAAAATTGACTAATCCGCATAATAGCAAAATAGATGAGCTAAGGAGAGAGGAATGGCTCCTGAAGCTGAAGAGTGAATTTATATATAACAAATCCTTATTGTAACATTAATGAGAAAAAAAAAATTCCTGGCTAGGGCCACTATGTGAAGTTTTCATGTTCTCCCCATGTCTGCATGTTTTTTTCTCCAGGTACTCTGATTTTCTTCCACATCCCAAAGATATGCACATTAGTTTCATTGGCATGTCCAAATGGTCCCTGTCTGAGTGAGTGTGCGTGTGTGTGTGAGTGTCCTCTGCCATGGAATGGTGTCCTGTCCAGGGTTGGTTCCTGTCTTGCGCCTGAGCTGCTGGCATAGGCTCCAATCACCCGTGACCCAGAACTAGAATGCATGGGTTGGAAATTGAATGAATGAATGAATACAAATGATTGTAATGTAAAAGTTTGTAAAATCTATAATAATCATACAAGTACATCACAACATTACACTGCAAATACACTCAGTAAGTTAACCATATTTGTTATTGTGTTCGAATCACATGGTGGGAGGAGGTGCTCCTTACAATTTTTGCTTTGCAAACATTTATTCCTTGATTTAACCCCCCACTATGACCATCATTACTCACTGATTCAACAAAACATCGGTAAATAATTATCTGACTAGATTTAATTAATCTTTTAAAAATTTACATATAGTCTACATTTATTTCAATGTTTAATACTAGAAGTGTTTGGGAACTTTATTAAGAAATTTGGTGATGTTTTGTGACCAGAAATATACAATAGGAACTTAACTATTGTTTACATCGACTAGCCTATGGTTAAATTGATTTTGTTATACGTGGTTTTGCTTAAAGTCACAGTTTCCAAGAGCCTATTGACAACATTAAGTGAGGGCTTACTATACTAAAAAAATTGAAATGAGGAATTCTTATGAAATGCGAAACAAAAGAAGGAGATGAAAAGTACAAAAGGTATGATAAACCCTGTATTCCAAACTGCATATACTGAAAGATTCAGAAGAGAGCAGAGAAAAGCTAATAAGTTATATTAAGTGAAATATTTAGTCAAACATTTCTTAGAATTGAAAAACGTTTTATCTTCAGATTAAATGCAGATAAATTCTCTGCAAGCATTCGGCGGGATTTAGAGAAAGGTATCAGAGGACCGCTTATCCTAATGAGATTTAGAACACCAAGGACAAAGACAAACCCAAAAAGCTTCCAGAGAAAAAGAATAGAAGAGATTGTTTACCAGGAAATTATGGTCAGATTGAAATTAGATTTATCTCAAAATTCACTAGATTGAGTAGATGAAAGAAGATAATAAAATATACATTTTAAAGTAAGTGGATTTGAACTTATAATTCTTTATCTGATCATTCATTTGTGAGAGAGAAATAGGGTTGCTTTGCACATGGAATGATTCAGAAAATGCATCACTTACAGACAGAGGTTGAATTAGTCTTGGGTGTTTTCCAGCAAGAAGACAAATATAAATCCAAGAGGAAGAAATAGGATGCCAAAAGTAATGGTAAGCAACTAAATTAGTTAAAATTATTATAGATTCTAAATAAGTATTGGCTATAATTATTTTTTTCTAAATTTAATTATTTATAAATAGAAACTTCTAGTTGGTATCAACATGGCAAATGGATGACAAATAAAAGCATAAACACCGTAGCTCTTGACTTTTGGAGGAAGTATGATATGTACACAGTTTAATCTTAATTATTGTTAAAAAACAACACAATTACAAAGAAATTGTTTAAAAATTAAAGTTTACTACTAGAAGAAGAGAAATAAAATGCATAATTTTCAAACCATTAGTAAAAATAAAAAAAACAAAGAAAAGTCAATTGATTCAATAAGAGACAAAAAGGGCGATATGTGTATTTTAAAATCCAATAAAGGGAAGACAACTGTGCAAGTTCACAGAAAAAAAAATATAAATGTAGATGCAAAATTCATAAATAAACATTTACAAATAATATCAAGCAGCACATTGAAATTAGAATATATCATACACATCTAGTGTCTACTCCAGAAATGTAACAATGGCTCAACAACAATAAAATCTGCCAGTGAGTAGATAACATGGGCATATCAAAGAAGGAAAAAAAAAAACTTTTACTATAACTTAAATGGCATTCCTTAGCAAACAAGGACTAGAAAGTTTATCATTGTTATCATTATCCTGATAAAGATTCTTTTCAAAAATATAAAAATAAGTATCATATTAAATGATACTTGACATTTTATCATTGAAAAGAGTGACAAGAAACAAGGACTTTTGTCAATGATATCATTTAATAGGGCACCAGAAGCCCAGCCAAGGAAACAGCCACAACAACAGCAGTGACAATGTAAGTGGATAATCTGGAAAAGGTGATTGTCACATAGACAATCCAAGACAATCAGCTGACAAGTTATCAGCACTCATAAGCCTATTCGCAAGGTGGCTATATAAAATATCATCATAAAAAGTAATTACTTTTCTATATGTGACCTTAACAAACTAGGAAATATAATATTAAAAGTCCAAATAAAAATAGCTAATAGCAACAACAAAAACAGAAAATCATAAAGCACCTAAGAATAAAGCCAAAAAGTAATGTCCAAGAAATTTAGGTTTAACATTCTAAAATATCTAAAATGTTATTTAAGAAATTTTAGGAGAGCTGCATACATGGAGAAATAGAAAATTTTATGGAAATGAGAACATTTATCTCAATATATATATCTCATATATATATATCTCAATTCTCAGGAAATCTATAATTTATAGTCAAACCATTCAAAATCATGGATTTTTTTCATCAAATTCAAGAAGCTGAAAGAAATTTATAAGTAAAAATAAATGTAAAAATATAGCCTAGACAATATTGGAAAAAAAATAGTGGTGGGCGCTTGCCCTATTAACATCAAAACATTAGAAAAAACCCATTAAATAGGGTTTTTAAATAGGTAATTAAATAGGAATTAAGCCATTATTAATTGAAAAGATTATAGCTAATAGATAAATGGAATGAAGAGCCTAGAAACAACTCTTTACCTCTTTCTGAATTTGACATATAAAGTAGACATTTTAAATCAGCAGAGAGAATATTCAGCAAATAAGAAGATAAGTTGGTACACATTTTATAAAAATTATAAGGTATTGTTTTTTATTTATACAACTCAAAATAAATAAAAAATAGATGTAAAAGTAAATTATAAAACTATTATAAGACAATATAGAAGAATGTATATTTGATATTTAAGTGGAGAAACCCTTCTAAGATAAGTCACATTGCCAAAACTTATGGAGGAATGTTATAGGCCTGTTATAGAAATGCCTACAACACATTGTAAGAAGTGCAAGTGGAGTGGGAGATCTTGTTGCTACCATTTTGGAAAACGTAATCTACCACATACACTATTAAAAGAAAACTAAAATGTCAGGTTATATGTCTCCAAAATTCAAGGGGTAACGATATCTCAAGTCTTGTATCTTAAGAGTTTTTATTTTATATATAATTTTTTTCTCATTTTAATGGAGAAAAGAGAATTTAGGACTCCTCTATAAAATAGTTTTAGTTTATAAACAAATATTACAAGGCAAATAGAGTTGAAATAATTTGTCTAAGTCACTGGACTATTACTTCCAGTAGAGTTCTCTTTCAATTAAATACCCTGCAAGTTAAAGTGCTGAGAATTCTATCATTTCTCATCTATCATGGTAAATATAATAAAACCCAAATATTCGATAGTATTTCCACTCTTTCTGAGAAGCTTTAAAAATACAGACATCCTTTTCTGTAAACTAATTTTATATGTGAAAGTTGCAGGAACCTTTAAATATTACAATAAGCGTGCAGCTCAAGCATGAACCCAGGTGTGTTAAGCTGACATATTCACTTATAGTAACAGGGCAAGGCAGAAATATAATTACTCCAAATTTGTTTTTAGACATTTATTGACCTTAAGAGTTCAGGGCCTATTATAGTCCTCTCCTCCAAAACTCATCACTGACACTTCATAACTTCAATGCTGAAAAATTTTCATTCAGTTTCTGTCAAAGATTGAGTAATTATATTTAAGGTACTTTCTTCTGGAATGTTTCATATATTTTGGAGAGCACTGTTGAAGTCTAATTTGCAAGGTGTTCATTTATCGACAGAATATTTTGAAAATCCCCAGCAGTTACTTCTGAGTGATAGCTAAGGATAGCCTGATAGCCTACTTAGTCTTTCCTGGGATTCTATATCTGCCCAGGAGTGAGGAGACTTCTGGAGATATACTGGTTTTCTTTATCTTTTCAACCAAGCTTGATAGCTCTTTAAAAGTCAAATCTGCAGTTAAGGACTCAGCTGTAAGAGGGTATCAGCTCCTACCAATTTTCACATCTGTACAGGGAACAAAGGGTTCAGGAAGGCACACGAGGAGAAGAGGAAAGCCAGAGTAGATAGTCCTTATAGATATGAAAGATAGTTCTAGATGTTTGCATCCGAACTGCATGAAATTACATCTGCAGGCATATAGTGTACCAGTAATAAATTGTCTTGACGTGCAATTGTTTATTATAAATTTTTCAACTTTTTATTCAGATGCCTTTGGTTTCATTAAATTAAACATTAAGATAAGGATCCACAGCTGAAGATGAATATTCCAGCATGACTCTTATGGATATAAAATAAATTTAGTGTTTTTACATTCCTATTAGCATATTTTAAGTGCTGTCTCAGGAAAAGTGCTTGCTTGGCAGTGAGCTGAACTATCTTTAACTTGATATTTAGATCATTGCGGGGGGCGGGGGAGGGGAAGCATGTCAGAGACTAGCATGGAATTGTTCAAAAGACCATGGGTGCCGAGAGAGATTTTTTTCCTTAAAGTCTGAAGACTTTCTGGTGGCTCAGGATTTTCCGATGTGACCCTTATCGACACCCACAGATGTCCTGAGAGCCAGGAATCCTATGGCTTCTCTCATGGATAGTGCTTCTGATTTTCAGTGTAATCATTTTCTTTCTGTTGCTTTTCTTCCACAACTATCTCAAAGGAACATCATTTGTTCTCAGGCTGGTAGATCAATTTCTCTTCTTTACCTATACTCATCTGGTTGTATGGCTATGATACTACATATTTTGTAAGCTGATGTATCTCAGATTTGTATCTCTAGCCCTAACCTCTCCCCTGGGCTCCAGCTGCTTTTTCAATATTCAACGATGTCTACACTGACATTCACAATTCAATGTATCTGCAATGGAGCTCTCGATTCTCCCTGCCTCTGGCATCTCCAAGTCAGTCAATAGCATCACCATTTGGTTTCAAACCCAGGAGTTATCTTTCAATTCTCTCTTCCCTTCACTCTCCACAACTAATATGCCACAAAATCCCGTTGCCTTCACCTTTGAAATGTATCAAATAATTCATCAAGTAATATGTTCAACTAATATATCAAAGGATCAACAACCTTGCCAAAGGCTATAGCTAACAAATTGTAGAACTTCTTTTGTATAACAGGTAATGTGGCCTAGTGTATGTCCCCTCTGCTCAATTTCCATTATAGTCTATTCCCCACATAAAAACCTGGGTGACCTTTAAAATGTAAATTATGAAACTGCCACTTTTGTGAACATAAAGTAAATGTAGTTTTCTCTGTTACTTTCACTAAGTACAGCAAACCCCCAGAACATTGTATGTAAAACAAATATGAAAAGCATCTGAAAAGTGGAGAGAAGAAGGCAGAGTGGCAAGGGACCTCAAAGCCCAAGGAATGACACAGTGGTGAGTTCCTGGGTTTTACTTTTTGCTTTGAGTATCTTAGACTTGGAACTGAAAAAGCTGGCAACCTGGAAATGCCGCCGGGAGCGGATAGTAAAATGAAACCATACCAACAAATGTCTTTTCTCTCTAGCCAAAAGACCAGGAAAGGGGCGACCTAGCAAGGCAGAAAGCTTTTAGACAATAACCACTTTACTTCAGTCACATATCAAAGACAAAAACCCTATCTAAACCTGCAAAGACCAAGCGGGGAGCCTAGACATCCATCCTGGACTGTAAAGAGGTGCCCCAAGCCCCCACCACAGTGTTGACAGAGAAGCCAAGTAGGAGCCAGGACTTTCATTCCTGCCAGGTGTCAGGATGCCAGGGGAGAACACGTGGTGAGTCTGATCTTCCACCACTACTCAGCAGTAAAGAAGTGCTTCTCTCCTTCCCTTCTTGGGTGGCAATAGAGGAGGTTTAGTAGAGTCGGGTCTTAAACCACTGCCCAGCGATGAGGAGGCCATCTTCTTGCAGTGTCAGTGAAAGCCTGGTCATGAGTAATATTAATAACAGGCACTTTTATCTCTTCCAGCAAGGGAGTTATCAGTGGGGGCCTACTGGGGGGGGGGGTGGAATGCCAACCCTTGCTCAAAAGTAGCAAGAATCTTCACCTCAGGTACAAACAAAGGCTGAATGGAGAACCTGGACATCTACCTCTGCCTGGCAGTAACAAGTCAATCGCTCTCCTTCCCCTCCTTGAGTGGTGTTAGAGAAAGCGGGCTAAAGCGGAAGATTTAATTAATATACAGAGTCTTATAATGTAATACCCACAATTTATGTTGCAATTAAAAGTCACACAATATACCTAAAAAGATGGAAGATCTCAAACTGAATGAAAAGAGGCAGGGAATAGATACCAACATCAAACGGAGATGTTATAATTACCCAAGGATTTTAAAGCAGCAGAAAATAAAAATGCTTCAATGAGCAGTCACTAGCTGCTCAAAAGAAAAAAAAAAGAAGAAAAGAGAAAAAAGGAAAGTCTCAGCAAAGAAATAGAAGACAAAATAGAATGCCTAAAAAAGAACCAAATGAAAATTTTAGAATTTAAAAATACAATAACAGTAACAACAACAACCACAACAAACCTCATGCATTGACTCCACAGCAGAATGGTGGGAAGGACAAAAGAATTAGTGAACTTGAAAATAGAACAATAGAAATTACTCAATTTAAAAAAAATGAGAAAATGGACTAAAAAAACATGAACAAAGCCCAAGGGACCTGTGGTACTATAACAAGATTATTTACTGTCTCCACTGATACCTCGCTTTGTGTTCTTTATTCAATCATGTGGATCTCATTGTTTCTTTTGTCTTTGCTACTGGATTTTGTTAGATGCATGGAGTTTTCTTATTTGTATTTTTGTTTGTGTTTTTTCTAAATTGAAAATGGTACTAGTATTTCTTCCATTCTTCTTATGTTTCCTTTTTTACTTTAGCAGAAATGTTCAAGCTTATACTTTTTGAAACAAAGATTAAAATTACAAGCATCTGTATACCTTAAAAGACATCAACTGTGTTTGTGTCTTTTAATTTCGACTTCTCTGCCCCACCCCCACCTAAGGTACCTCTCACCTTCCCCCCCCACACAAACATATAAACATATAATTACTACACAGAATTTCCATATTGATAATATCCTTAAATTTTGATCCCATTTTTTTGTGTAAACATTTTAATAATCAATACTTATTTAAACTTTCCCATAACACTGAGTGAATAACCATCACTTCCTACATTCTACTATTTCCTCTTGGCTTCCTTTCACTAATTGCTAAGGTAGCTTCTCCACTAATTCTTTTACAAACATTTCTCCAGGGCAAATCTTTTGAGCCCTGTTAGATCTAAAACGTCCTTATAGTAGTTCCACTCTTGAATAGTAGTTTGTCTTTTTATGAAATTCTAGAGTATGAGATGGCTTGAAGGTTTGTCTTTGGGCACAGGTGCTGCTCTAAGTTCCGGAGCTCACCAGCCAGTTGGTCCCACCTGCTCTCTGACAGATGCTCTCGCACAGATTCTTTCCACCTACAGCAGGTACATGTGTTCCCTCATTCTCAATCTCTCTCTCTCTCTCTCTAAGGTGTGTGTGTGTTTGTGTGCTTGTGATTCGAAAGTGTGCGTATGTGTATGGGCAGTGGATGCAAGAGGGTCTATCTTTTCTGGCTGATTGAACATTAAATATACAGAAAGTGCTAGTGTTGCCACAGGAAAAAGTGGGAGGCACGGAGCTGCTCAGCCATCAACCTAATGATGTTGCACATTTTACTTTACTATGTGCTTTCCAGTAGAGGATGACGGTGCTGACTCTGCACTTGCAAGAGGTTTTTGTTATTTTGCTATAGCGGACATGTAATTGAGCTTTATACTCCCCCAGCTGATCGCCTTTAACGCAAGCTTTTCAATATGAACACAAGAAGGGGTATCATCAGTGCTGATAAGCTACCAGGCCCTAATGAGGTTTGAACCTCTTTAGATACATGATTTAATGCCCTAAGCTAATTCATTCTCTTTGCATCTTATACTCCCTTAGTTTTTTCCTTCAGACTATTGTTTCATTATTATTTGATACCACTTAGCACTATGCTCATCTTGTCACTGAGCTCTACTACTTTCTTTTGCCTTGAATTTGAAAAAATAGTGGAAGAAGAGCACTCTATAGAAAGATGATATTTGTAAAATTTATCAGGAGGAATACAGAGAATATAATTACCACTAGTGTAAAGTGATTGGAAACAAATTTTCATTTGCTTGTTTATTCATCTATTTAGTTAGTGTTTATTGAGGGCCTTTTGTTGCCATCCACAGTTCTAGGTGCTGGGGATAAATTAATGGACAAACAGTAAAAACGAATGTGGACTCAGAGTTTATATTCTATTGGTAAAAACAGAGATTGTAATTTGAGTCAGACACTTATTATTTATGATATTCTATCAAATCACATAGTTGCTTCTGAATTCAGGTTTATTTGTGTAGATTTATTTTTCATTAACCTTTTGCATTCATTTTCCTTTTGATTTTCTATTGCTAGGTAGTCTGGTGAAACTCCATGAGTCTTTGAGAAATAAATGCTTCATTAATAATGGTGAATCCATTGTCCACATTGCAGCCAAAATGATCTATTAAAAACATAAGTCTGATTCTACTAATGAAGTATCCCAAGAATGGAAAAACAAGCACCACATGTACTCACCATAAAATTGCTATTAACTGATCAACACTTAAGTGCACATATAAGAATAACATTTATTGGACATGTACTCACCATCAAATTGGTATTAACTGATCAACACATAAGTGCATATATAAGAATGACATTTATTGGATGTCGGGCAGCGGCGAAGGGGGAGGGAGAGGAGGGGACGGGTATATGCGTACACAAAGAGTGCGATGAGCACCATCCAAGGGGATGGACACGCTTGAAGCTTGGACTTGGGGGGGAGAGGTGCAAGGGCAACACACATAACCTAAACATCTGTACCCTCATAATATGTTGAAATAAATTAAAAAAAGAAAAAAAGAATATTCAAATTCAAAACAAGTGCATGATATCCCTAAAAGTCTTAGCTTATTGTAGCATTAACCCTAA